>CM066033.1:623925423-624089990 GCA_033557465.1 Ichthyophis bannanicus
GACAGAACCCCGCTCCTTCGGCGTGGCTATACCTTCAGTCTGATGGGAACGATGGCGGCTTCCATGGAGGTCTTTGCATTGGGCTCGCTTCCACAATGCGTTCCCTGCAGAGAGCCTTGCTCCCGTCGCTGGTCCAACCAATCGGGATTCCCTGAACAAACGACTCCCTTGCCCCCTGACGGTACGCCGAGATCTTCAGTGGTGGCTGCCCCGGTCGTCGCTCCGAGCGGGACTGCCTCTGGAGCAACCGCGCTGGCGTCCGCTTCTGACGGATGCTTTTATGTCGGGATTGGGCGAACCCTGCGTCCCCGACCGGTTCGTTCAGGGTCATGGTCTCCGGAAGGAAAGAGGATGGTAATCAAGCGACTGGAACTTCGAGCAGTGCGGTTGGCATTGCAAAGTTTCGAAAGCCATGATAGACTCTCGGGCAAGTACGGGTGCTCTAAGACAATGCAGCGGACAGTGTCGCGTACATCAACAGACAGGGCGGCTCCGGCAGGGAGGTGGTTGGAGGCGGAGGGCTCGGCTGGGTTCGAGTGTGGATCGAGCCTCGGCTGCCAAGCATCATCGGCAGCGAACATTGCCGGGAAAGACAATGTGACGGCCCGACTTTCTCAGCAGGGTTCCGGTGGATAAGTGCGAATGCGGAGGCCAACCAGAAGGTATTCACGCAGCTGGTTAAGCGTTGGGGCCAGCCAGTTATGGACTTGATGGCCAGGTTTCGCTAAGCAAAAGCGGCTCTCTTCTACAGTCGTCGACGTGAGCCGATGTCAGAAGGTATCGATGCCCCTGTTACAGACGTTGGACATCATCGGGTCTTCTTTACGTGGTGTTTATCCGTGGCCTCTGGTGGGGCGCGTGATTCAGCGCATCGAGGCCCACCGGGGCCAAGTACTTTTGATAGCCCCGGACTGGCCTTAGACATCCGGGGTATGCCAATTCTGATGAGATGGTTAGACGGCTCTCCGTGGCGGCTGCCGCTAAGCTCCGGATCTGTTGTGTCAGGGTCCTATACGAATTGCACAGGGAGTGGGGACGATTCTCTCTTACGGCCTGGCTGATTGAAAGGGCGCGGCTGAGAAAACAGCGGTTATGCCAAGGTCGGTCGTGGCGACCCCTGTTATCAAGCTCGCAAGAGCTTCCACTTCTCCTGGGACTATGTCCGAGTGTGGACATCTTTGGCGATTGGTGCTCTCGACGTTCAGGTTCGAAGCCGCTACGGCCTCAAATCCACGTGGTTCTTGAATTTCTGCAAGGATGGGTTTGCTAAAGGTTTGGATGCCAGTGTCTTTGCGAGTGCATGTTGGCGGCGACTCTCCTGCTACAGAGGTAGGGTTCACGGAGTGTCGAGGGGCACATGTCGATGTCGTTCGCTTCTTGCGGGCCGTCTATCGGGCTGCGGCCGGTCCGCAGACCTTCTGTGCCTTCCGGGGATCTCCAACTTGGTTGTGCGGTCTCTCACTGCGGCTCCTTTTGAGCCTTTTTCTCATAGTTCGGTTAAAAGATTTGACTCTTAAAAACGTGTGTTTGGTCTTAGTAGCGAATGCTCGGCGCGGCGTATCTCCTGAACTTCAGGCACTCTCTTGTAGGGAACCTTTCTTATCTTTTCTCGGCCCAGAAAGTCGTTCTGCGGAAGGGGCCTTCCTTTGTGTCCTAAGGTATCCTCTCCTTTCCACGTGAATCAAGTGGTTTCGCTCCCAGTATTTCCGGCATCGGGGGTGAGCACGCCATGATCGCGGTTTTAGTGCGCTTGGATCTTAAGAGGGTTCTTCGGCGATATTTAATAGTTACCAGTGAATTTCGTAAATCGGATAATTGATTTGTGCTGTTTGGCGGGCCTCGCAAAGGTTGAGGCTGCGGCGAAAGCCTCCATTGCTAGGTGCGGATTCAAAGAGGCGATTGAGCCTCGGCCTATCTGTTGCTACGGTCGGCTACCGCCTAGTGGTTTGCGCGCCCATTCCACAAGGGCGGCAGGCCTCTGCGGTCGGGGCGGGGAGTTTAGTTTTGTATCTCCGGGAAGAGATAGGTAGGGCCGGCAACTGGGTCGTATCTTCACACCTTCAGTAAGCACTATAAGACTTGATGTCATGGCGGCGGAGCGATGCACTTTTCGGATCTGCTGTTTGGCTGCGTGCCTGGGTGTAAGAAGCAATCCCGCCCGTTTAGGCTGCGTTGTTACATCCCAATCTTTGAGGGGAGCTACCTAGCTGGAGGAACGATAAGGAAATAGTATTTACACGTACCCTGGTAATTGTAGATTCTTGAGATGACGACAGCTTAGTCCTCCCTGCCCTCCCTATATTCTCTTATTTTTTAGAGCGGCACGCCTTCGGGTCAGACGTCCGGGCTTCCAGGTGATGTGTCCTTTTCTTAGTTCTTGTTGGCTTGTGCTGTACCTTCCTGTTCTCCTCTCTCTCATCGCTATGCGGCTTCTGCTGTTCAGGAGCGGAACGTTCTGTATCTGTGGCTTTAGTTCGCATTAACAGTTAAAAAAAAAAAAAAACAAAACACAACACATAGGAACTTCAACTAACGGAAACCTTTTAAAGGTTAGCTCTTCTTGAGTTGTTGCTTTGACAATAGGTAGCACTGGCGCTTCAGGATGCCTTGGTTGCCTGATTCCAGAGGAGCTGAAATTTGATTGGTACCAGTCTTCATGCTGCAGGAAGAGGTGCACAACCCTCTGTGAGGACTAAGCTGTCGTATCTCAAGGAACTACAATTACCAGTTAAGTTTACGTTTACTATTTAGGCCAGTTCCTTCCTTTCTTCCGAAAGTAAATTGTCCTGCATTCTCGTCGTAATCAATCAGTCACTTTGCCCATCTTCTTGCGGATGTTAGGCGGACTCTGGAGTTAGAGGGAGCGTCCAATTGTTGGATGTTTGGCAACATCCTACAACAGTACCGTTTCCCCAAAGAGCACTCAGGAATTTAGTAAGGTTGGACTATCTTCTGTTTTGTTTGGCGGTCCCTGAAAGGGAGGCGGTGTCTAAAGTGTCCATCGCACGTTTGTTGAAGGAGGCAATTATGTCCGCTTCTCTGCTTAATTGGCCGGTGCTGGAGGGGTTGTGGGCTCACTCCACTAGAGCACAGGTGGTGGTGTGGGTAGAGTTCTGGCTTGTTCCTTTGATGGATATCGGTAAGGCAGCGATGTGGTCATCGTTCTGTTTCTTTGTGCGCTATTGCCATCTGGATGTACAGTCATGGAGGGGGATGTGAGTTTGCGAGTGTTTTGGACTGGGCTTGAGGGTCCCCCTCACTTGGTTGATTATGCTCTGGCACGTTCCACATGTCTGGACTGGACTGGAGGGACGATGAGGAAGGTGAAATTAGACTTTACCTGCTAATTCTCTTTCCTTAAGTTCCCCCAGTTCAGTCCAGAACCCACCCAGGCATGGAAGAATTTGGTTTGTGCAAGAGCACCAGCCCAGAGCTTGACTTCTTGGGGCTCTGTGGATTATCCTTCAGGGGAGTTGTTCAGATTAGTTAATTTAATATGGACTTGATTGGGTCCTTTTGGAGTTGCCACTCCCGTTTTACTGAGTTTGCATGGTTAGTTGACTTTATAGGTATT
Source organism: Ichthyophis bannanicus (assembly GCA_033557465.1). NCBI lineage: Eukaryota > Metazoa > Chordata > Amphibia > Gymnophiona > Ichthyophiidae > Ichthyophis > Ichthyophis bannanicus. Next base: position 623,928,998 of record CM066033.1, read on the forward strand.
CGCTAATTTGAGAAGTGGAGTCTGTGTGGTTATTCATAATACTTGTGTTAGCAGGTCTGTACAGGTCCCTTATAGAGTGATGTCATCAAAAACCAGTGGTTCCCAGTCTCCATCTGTTGGTGACTATGCATAGTACCATGCGTCTGGACAGGACTGAACTGGACTGGAGGGACTCAAGGAAAGAAAATTAGCAGGTTAGGTCTAATTTTACCTTTTTTCTTCCAGGTGTATCTTGGCTTTCCTGACTACTTACTAGTTTCTCTTAAGTTTTCCAAATATTGGTGCTTGTCGTCTTTCTGTGATTTTTATTTTTTATTTTTGTTTCATGAAGGCCTCCTTTTTCTTTACATTTTCAGCTACTTTTTTGAAGAACCACTGTGGCCTCCTTTTCCTAACAAAAAGGTTTGTTGCTGTTAAAATATCCCCTTTCAGTTTTGCCCACTGCTTTTCTACATCCCCCTAGCCGTTCCTCATCCTGCAAATGACTCTTTGAGGTCCTGAAATCCAGGGCCTTCAGTTTTGAATGGACTAGATCAGCTGTAATCCTAATACTGACACACCATCTTGAAATCATTGGATGTGAGATGATTATCCACTCCAGAATAGTTCTCCCTGTAGAGAATCCAGGATCTCCATTTTTAGACGATACTGCAGTAGGGATGTCTCTCAATCAACATCTGGTATACTGAAATCACCTATCAGTGGCACTTCTCCTTTAATAGACACACTACAGATGTCTTCAATTATGTCTCTTTCCAATTATTCTACCTGTGAAGGAGGTCTGTATATCGTACCAGTGTAGATGGATGCTTCATTCCCACTTTCCAGTTTAACCCACAGTGCCATCTTCTTCCCTCATAAACTCTGTAATTCTGTAGCTTTAATATTTATTTTTTTTACATTTAGTGCTGCTACTCCTCCCTTTCCTCCTACACTGTCCTTTCTTGAATATATTATAGCTCAGCATTAATTACAGCCATGTTTCTGCTGTGCACAGTGGTCTCTGTAAGCGCACTAAATCCAAGTCAGCCTCTTTAAAGCCTCAATATCCAGATTCTTATTTCTCACACTGCTAGAATTAATACACAATGCCTTTCCAGATGTTGTCCCTTTTATCCATTTCTACAGAGGTATTTAATGGTTTACTTATCTGAGGACTCTCTTCACCTGTCCCCAATGAATATAGCTAAAAGCCCTCTTCAGTAGGTTAGCCAGTCTGCTGCAGAAGACATTTCAGCTCTTCTTGGATAGGTGGATACCCTCTCTGTTCAGCAGCCCTTGGAAAATTATTTTATTTATTATTTATTTACATTCTCTTATATACCGCGCTATTCTGCATCCAGTGCGGTTTACATTAAACAAACTGAAATTACATTGAACAGGGCATTATAACTTGGAGATAACTATTTTACAGGGAACATGGGCTATGGAGGGTTAAGTGGCTTGCCCAAGACCACAAGGAGCACCTGTGGGACTAGAAACCCCAGTCCTTCCGGCCCAAGGTTGCTGTCCTCTAGTGGGATTTGAACCCCCGACCTTCCGGCCTGAAGTACTTTGCCCCAACCACTAGGCCACTCCGCCACTCCAAATAAAAATAATTTCATGGTCCCAGGAAACCCAAATGCTTTCAGTGATACCATCCATGTAGTTATTCATTTCATCTTTGGGATGCAAGTCTCTCTCTGCCTCAGCCTTTACCCTGAATAGGGAGGATTGAGGAGAATACCACCTGGGCACTGGCACTTGTCTACTTCATTCTCTCTAGCCGGAGCCATGAAATCACTCTTGATATCCTTGGAGGGCTCATTTGTGCTAGCATGGATGCATGAGCAACATTGGATAATAGTAGGCTTGATGTGTTCGGCAAGCTGAACTGCTCCTTGAAGGTGCCACATTTTCGTATGGAGTCGCTGCAGTTGATAATCCTGACAGACAGAGGAAATTTCTATCTGCTCCAGATCTGACGGAGGCCTATCTCCACATTTCCATCAGCACAGAACATCAGAAATGTCTGTGGTTCACCATGCCCATGGGACATTTCTAGTTCCGAGCATTACTGTTTGGTCTGGCCATTGCGCCACACACCTTCACAAAGAGCATGGTGGAAGCAGCGTTGCGGCAAGAGTTCTGGTGCACCTCTATCTGGACAATTGGTTGATTCGGGCAAAATCGGAACAGAGACGCTTGTAGCTACACAGAGTAGTAGAGTTTTTACAACAGCTTGGTTGGGTGATCAACTTTGCCAAGAGCCAGTTGCGACCAGTTCATCACCGCCTGGTGTACTTAGGAACGCCGTTCAATACAAAAGCTGGCACGGTGTTGCTGCCTGAGGTTAGGTTGCAAAAGCTATTAGGCAGGTTTGGAAGTTCTGCATATGGGATTGTCAACAGCATGGTATTACATGCAGCTCCTGGGCTCCATGGCAGCAGCCCTGGATCTGGTTGAGTCAGGGCACATATGTGGCTGCTTCAGCAAGCATTTCTGTCATGGTGATTGCCACAGCGACATCCCTGTCACGGAAGTTGGTTTGTCCAGCGATGGTAAAGGCCATATTAACATGGTGGCTGGAACCCGCTCACCTGAGGACAGGAATGTCGTTGGATCCACCACAGTGGGTCCTAGTCACCATGGATGCCAGCCTCTCCGGTTGGGGAGCACATTGCCTTTTCAGGTCACCCTAGGCTGCTGGTCCCCCGAGGAGGCATATTGGTCGATCAACCGACTCAAATGAGGGTGGTGATTTTGGCGCTGCAGAGCTTCAGGGTACTGTTGGAAGGGAAGGCAGTTTGAGTCTTCTCCGACAATGCAACAACGGTGGCATATATCAACTGCCACTGGGGCATGGGCAGTGTGACTCTGGTGGCGGAGAGTAAGGTGCTCCTGTGTAGGGCAGAGGAGCATCTTGCAGCTTTATTGGCAGCTCATGTTGCAGGAAAGGACAATGTCCAAGCGGACTACTTCAGTCAGCACACATGGGATCCCGGGGCATGGGAGCTCAACATGGCCATTTTTCACGATATCACGGAAAGATGAGGGGTAGGCTGGTTTTTCAGCAGACGCAGAGAGCACATGTCTGAGGGGCTATGGCCGGCAGAGGGGCTGTTGTATGTCTTTCCGCCTTAGGCACTAATCAGACATCTACTACAGAGGATAGAGTGGCACAGGGTTTCTGTAATTCTCATAGCACTGGATTGGCCTTGCCGACCGTGTTATACGGATCTGACTCTGCTCCTGATCGATCATCCTTGGCGACTTCCGACAGGATCAATCTTTTGTCGAATGGCCAGTGCTGATGCCGCAGATGGAGAGATTCTTGCTTATAGCTTGGTTCTTGAGCGCTTAAAGTGTACGTCGCTGAGGCTATTCTGCAAATGTAATTTCTACAATGCTAGGATCCAGAAAGTGTTTGACTACGCTCGCCTATGTCTGAGTTTGGCTTGTGTTCAAGGGTTGGTGTTTTACCCAGCAGGTAAACCCCTTTGAGTGTTTGCTTCCCTACATTTTAATGTTTTTATAGCGGGGGCTGGAAAAGGGCTTGGCACTTAGCTCCTTGATGGTGCAGGTAGTGGCCCTGGCCTGTTATCGCGGGTGTTTGCAAGGTGGGTCACTGGGGGCCCATCCTGATGTGGTGCAGTTCCTTCAAGCATTGAAGATTGTGTGCCCTCCTTTGTGGTCGGTGGTCCCACCTTGGAATCTAAACTTGGTCCTGGAGGTTTAAGCGGAGGTGCCCTTTGAGCCTCTCTTGAGAGTGTCTGTCCGGGACCTTACCCTGAAAACAGTGTTCTTGGTGGTGCTTTGTTCGGCGCAACGGGTCTCCAATTTCCAAGTGCTCTCATGTCGGGAACCGTTCTTCCTTTTTTCTTGGGAGAAAGTGGTTTTGAGGCCTGTACCATCTTTTTTTGCCGAAGGTTGGTGTCTCTGTTCCGTTTGGATCAATCCATTTCTCTGCTGGGATTCCTGGACCTAGTAGGGTCTGAAAGAGAGCATCAGCGTCACAAATTAGATGTCCATAGAGTCCTGAAGAGATATCTTAAGGGCACTAGTTCTTTTCATAAGAAGGAGCTTTTGTTCATTTTGTTTGTGTGGCCCTTGGAAAGGGAAAGTGGCTTCCAAGGCCTTGATAGCTGATGGGTGAAGCAGGCCATTTGTTCAGCATATGTGGCTCAAAGGAAGATTCTACCAGTGGGGTTGAGAGCTCGTTAGACAAGAGATCAGGCAGTATCTTGGGCAGAGTATTGTCTGCTTCCTCCGGTGGACATTTGCAGAGCAGCAACCTGGTCGTTGCTTCACACGTTTTCTAGGCATTACTGTCTAGATGTGCAGACGGCAGGTGATGCGGTCTGGGGGCTTCCATGCTTCAGGCTGGACTGGCAGGTCCCTCCCAAGTTTAAGTACTTCTTTGGTATGTCCCATTTGTGGACTGGCCTGGAGGGATGATAAGTAAGGTGAAATTAGACCTTACCTGCTAATTGCCTTTCCTTGAGTTCTCTCCAGGCCAGTCCATGGCCCACCCGATTAGTTGTTAATGGAAGGGTCTGCATGTCGAGGGTGTATCCAGTCTGTGCAAGCATTCAATGTGGTAACGGTGGCAATTCCTGTCTGCTGCCATAGCTCCAAATCTGGGTTTGCTTCTGAGTGCTCACGGCTGGCTGGGCATGGTAGCCCGAATCCGTTTCCTGCTCAGGATAGACAGTCATATAGTGTATTGGGAGACAAAGTGGAGTGGGGAGTGCTCTTCACCCTTCTTCTTCTGTTCTGAAGATTAGCAGGTGCTTGTTCTCAAATTGAGTGATTTTTGTTGGTACCATGCTTGGTTTCTTGGTTCAGTTAGCTGCTTTGTCAATAGGAGAATGGGTCCTCAGCTTCTGGAGGGGGGGGGGGGACTTGACTACCCATTCATGGACTGGCCTGGAGGGAACTCGAGGAAAGACGATTAACAGGTAAGGCCTAATTTCACCCTTGGCAGAAACAAAATAATAGCTATTAGACCCACTTAACAAAAAGAAAACTACTTAGCAGAAACTTAAAGAAATAGTCAACCATTTTTCCCTGCGAGGAAACTCAAGATGTGCAGGATCAAGGTATAATGTATTCCCTGAAGCACCACTAAACAGTTATATGGGAACTAAAGGAAAAAACAAATTCAAGGCAAGCACTCTAGATTTCAAACCAAAAAGGTTCCTTCTCAACTGTGTGGCCTTGGAGATATCGGGAAATACATTGATTGACTGTCCACAAAATAAAACATTTTTCTTCTGAAAATACATGTTTAGTATTTCACTTTTATCCAACAATGAATCACAAGTAAAGTAGCCCTGTATGGAATTTCGTCTATTGATGATTCTAAAAAAGCAGACGGATCCAAACTATCAACTGAAGGAAGTAGATTTAAACTGTCTGCCTCCATATCCAAGATCTTTGTCCCCTTAGGAATATAATACAAGTTAAAAAGTTTAACAGATTCAAGCGCAGGAATTAATAATATGTACCTCCTTCAAATATTTATAAAGAAATGCAAAGGGGACGGGAATCTGGTACAAGAAAAATTTAAAAATCAAAGGTTATAAACACTACGTGAGTTCTCCATTGATTCCAGCTGCTGATGAATGAGCAAGGAATCCTTAACTGAAGACACAGACATTGCTTGCAAAGTAGAGATCCGCGTTTCCAGTTTAGTACAAGAAGTACCCAATTCAGCAAGCTTTACATTCTGCTCAGACATTTTAGCAATGGCCTCTGTGGAGAAAACAGAAATTTTGTTAATAGAAGCATTTCATCATCATTACCTCTCATTATTATGGATGTTTCTTAGTCTTGCCAGATTCACAATGCATAAATACTAATGAAGAAATGTCACACACATCATCATACATCAATCTGAAAATTCACAAAGTATATAAATAATACAATTATTAGTGTATTATAATATATATTTATTAATCTCAATCCATATAACAAAATGACAAAATAAACTATACAAACATTTAATCACCATAAATCAAATCACAATGAAATGACAATACTTAATACCACAAATAGAAATTCCCACAAATATAACTCTAATTGTATACAAATTTAATTTATTGTCACAAAACCCCACTAGCTTTCTTTTTGATATACTGATACCCTAATACATATATAAAAAATTGTATCTTTATATATTTTTATGTATTTCTCTCTATCTCATAATAAGCAAATGACAGAAAGCTTACATATTTCCATATCCCATTAACTACCTCTCTTTTAAAATATTTAAACTAGTAATTCATAAAGAGAAAGAAATGAACAATCATATAACCTACTTCCATATACCTACTATTATTACCTATGGTATTTCACACACACAAACTCCTTTGTTCATGGGCGTTGTATGACTGATCTTCTACCAGAAACACAGCTGTAAAGTGTTCCACCATTACTTGCAAAAGAACTCAGATGTGAGACTTTCACCGTATGAGATCGCTTGTAATTCTGTCAAACATAAAAATGCTCTTCCAAATACTTGAAACAGATGCATGATAACTCACAAAATCTAAAAATACCCCAGTAAAAAAGCAGATATTATATATGGGATACCATTGCATCTGAATCCTTCAAACGTTAACCACACACCCAGCTATCACTGCAATGAAATACCAAAAAACACTTACAGGCTAACAGACGTTATCAAATCTACTTCAAAGTGGAGGAGTGGCCTAGTGGTTGGGGCAAGGTACTTCAAGCCGGAAGGTCGGGGGTTCAAATCCCACTAGAGGACAGCAACCTTGGGCCGGAAGGACTGGGGTTTCTAGTCCCACAGGTGCTCCTTGTGGTCTTGGGCAAGCCACTTAACCCTCCATAGCCCATGTTCCCTGTAAAATAGTTATCTCCAAGTTATGATGCACTGTTCAATGTAATTTCAGTTTGTTCAATGTAAACCGCACTGATGCAGAATAGCGCGGTATATAAGAGAATGTAAATAAATAAATAAATAAATAAATAAAGCCCCAACATCCTGGGATATAGGAAGAAACTGCAACCTTTTAGATGATACAGCTGAACAATGAAGGTCCGTGAAGGTAGATGTTCACTGAATGACCAATTTTGAAATCATTCAAACACACCATGGGTCATAGTTTTGCCGTTTAACGACTTCTTCAGGGTAACTTCCTTAATCAAAGATCATACTAAAAACAAAAATAACCATGACAATTAAAACTTCCATACAACCTAAAACAGGGGTGTCAAACTCCAGTCCTGGAGGGCGGCAAACCAACCAGGTTTTCAGGGTATCCCTAATGAATATGCATGAGATATATTTGCATACAATGGGGGACAGTGCATGCAAATATATCTCATGCATATTCATTAGGAATGCCCTGAAAACCTGACTGGTTTGCGGCCCTCCAGGACTGGAGTTTGATACCCCTGACCTAAAACATATATGAAACACACATATTGTACCAATACTGACCTCAAAAATCACCAAACATCTTTCACCAGCTATTGTGTCCCGAATGAAAAGCTATCTAAAAAAACGCCAGCGCCTGCGCTCTTATAGCTAGGTTCCTCAATCCATTAGTCAATAGAACCAATGCCACTCGATTTGAGAATTGAACCCATAAGGCGCCATACTCCTCCATCTGAAAATGAACTGTTGTTCCCTACGGCAAAGTTGCCGTTGAAAATTACCACCCTCACCACCCCTAACTTGTTCTAGAACAAAACAGCGGAAATCATCTAAAGAATGGTTCTTCAATTTCTAATGCATAACTAAAGGTGCAGATTCTACCCCTTGATGGATGGCAGATAAATGCTTGATGATACGCATTTTAAACAGGCGCGAAGTCTGACCAATATATAACAATGAACAAGGACACACCACTACATACATATATCACACCATCAGATTGACAATTGTGTGTTGCCATGCAACTCATATGTAAACCCCCAATGTAGGGTGTGTAAATGTCTTTGTCTCCAATGTCACTGCACACGCCACACACCGATTACACTTTTTATGGCCATGATTATTCAAAGTTGGATTCTGTTTGAAATGGGAATGAACCAAAATGTCCCTTAAATTTTCACCCCTACGGAGTGAAAAAAAATAGGAGGCGTCGCAAAAACTGAATGAACACTGTGATAAGGAAGCTTATCATAGCTCAGGAAGGAGCTATAGAAAAGGTGAAGTGACTCTGAACAAGCAACCTGTCAGTTCTGGTAGAAATAAGAAAACAGAATTTTCCCATAAAAGACTACCAGTCCCAGAATGCACCAGGTTTCCAGCAGCCATTAGAGGAGCTGAAGGGGAGAAACGTGTGTTCAATCAGGAGGGCTATGAGGTAATCCCTAAGCACTCATCTCAAAGGGCAGGGCCTGATTCAGCACAGCTGTGCTGTGTTAGGGAGGAGCACTCATCTAAGCAGAATAAAGGTAGAGTTTATTCTACAGAGAATTATCCTGAGGATCATCATCAGAAGCAGAAGCCAAACCGGACGGACAGAGAGGGAAAGAAACCCTTTGGAAGAAAGAGGAGAAAAGCCTTTGAGAGTTATAGAAGAGTCCAGAGCAGTACATATACTGGGAGGCATTCCAAGGGCCAGCATACACCATTGGACTGGGGAAAGCCAGAGGAATGGTGCTGCAGAGCTAGGAATCTCCAGACGGTACCTGTGAGAGAGACGGCTGCACGTGGAAGGGACCCTAAGACCCGTGCCAGAAGGTATGTGAAGAGAGATCCAGTGTCCAGGGATCTGGATTGGAAGGCTGGACATAAGAACTGGACTACATACTGGCCAGGCTATATAGAGAGGAACTCTAACAGCAATGGAAGCTCAGGTATGAACACTGATCTATGCCCTAGCTATAACCTTGAAAGACAGCAGGGAAACAAGTATTCTCCTGAAAGTGCTCCATTGGGAGATTCATCTGTGCCAATCCATGATATTGAACCCATGCTTGTTGAAGAAGAGGGGGTGATAGCAGATGAAGAATCTGTTTACATGGACTGCTCTCTGTCTAAACTCCTTTGGTGATTTTCTGTTATAAAGTACAGCAACCATCACAAAGAAATACAAACTTGTTCTTTAATCTACTCAGAAAAGCTCCTGTGTAGGATTTCTAGCCACGCAGTAGAAAGCAAGCCAGCTAAGGGGTTTCAGCTGGATAACTGCTAGCAATTGAGCCTTACCTAATTGCTTGTGAGCTTGGAGAGAATCACTTCTGAATCTTTGTGGAAAGATATAAGAAGTTTACCTGAAAAGAACAGTTTTTTTTTCTTTCTTTGTGGCTTTTGGTTTGTTGTTTGATATATGCTAAGAAAACATTAGCTAATTCCTACAGAAAAGACCAGTTTGTATCAACCAGGATTTATTTCTTTTGCTTTGCTTGCCTGACAAGTTCAAATGTTTTCCTTATTTTGTTTTTTTCAAGTTTAACACTGAAAGCAAGTAACCTGATTTATGTGCTACCAAGCATATCTGTGTTGGGAGAAATAACCCCATAAATATCTTATTGGCTTTAACACTTGAGCACAACTAAATTATTGTCAGCAGCTGTGTCTGGTGTGAATGAACTGCATTGCCCACAATCCCTTGCAAATCATATAGAAATATGCACTTGCCAAGACTGTGAGGATTCTCACCCAGGCAGCCGTCTGACAACACTCAAAATATTCCAATGGGATAACATCAAATTCCTTACATGACTAGCTTGAGTTGAGAAAGGTAAGACACAAGTTAGCGTTGGTTCTGTCTTCACCAGTGACCGCAAAAAGAACCAATCCCAGTGGGCATTCGAAGCCCGTTTATAGGCTCGATGAACCACACGAGCCGGATAACCCCATGCGTCAAATCTCTTCCTCATATTTTGTGCCTGAACAAGATATTCCTCCTTAGAGGAACATAACTTCCACAGTTGCAAAAACTGTCCAACAGGTATATTATCCCTTATGTGATGCGGATGGAAACTAGCATAATCCAGCAAACTATTCCTATCTGTAGGCTTTGAAAAAATAGATGTACAGAAACCACAGTTATCCAACATGATCCTAATATCTAGAAAATGGACCTCTGTCCTCGATATCTCTGGGGTAAACTGTAAATCTGAGTCTTGGATGTTCAACCAACACAAAAATTCTTGTAAATGACTCTCTGAAACTTGCCATATGAAAAAAATATCTATCAACTACAGGATTATCGATGGGCAAGAAATATTTTTTTCATAAATTGTTGACATTAATTCTATACAGAAATTATTTTGAATTTCAGGGCCATTATTATCATCAAATAGAGGGATTCTCCTGGACCAAGCAGGAAGTCAGTCCTCACATATGGGTGACATCAACGTCGATGGAGCCCCTGCGGAGCATTTCCCCAGCTTTCCATGAAAGCCTTTGGGAATGCAGGCACACATGTGCGGTTCCCTTCCCTCCTAAAGGTGCCATCTTGCCTCAGTCTCTTTTTCCGTGAAGCCCACTGGACGTGTGTCCTAGTCATCCCAGAAAATAGTTTGATTTTTTGGCGATCCTTCGCTATTTTTCTTCTCCGGTTCGACGCCGGTTCCCCTCCCGCCGGGTTCGGTACACCGGTATTGAGCCTGATCTTCTTTTTTCGGTTTTTGCCCTTCGTGGCTGGCGTTCACGCCCTTTTTTCTTTTTCCCTGGAAGGCCGGTCCTTTGACCTCGTGGGGACTCTGTTTTTTTCCCCCGATGGTTTCCAGTGGCTTTAAGAAGTGTGATCGGTGCAAGAAGCTGATGTCTTTCACCGACACACACGACTGCTGCCTTCGGTGCCTCGGTCCTGATCACGACCCTAAGACGTGTGGACCATGTGGGAAAATGTCTTCCAAGGCACTGCGACGTCGTCAGCACCAAAAGGAAAGGCTTTTTTCTGACTCGGTCTCCGGCCGGGCCCGGACCTTGTCTGAGGCCTCGACATCTCAGGAATCGGATCCCGAGCACCGTCGTGGTTCCTCGGACAGGGAGTCCGCTGATCGAGAACGCAAGAGGAAGAAGAGGCTCGCGAGGGTGTCGTCGGAAGAGGTCCCTGGCTCCTCGAGGGCTAGGTCTCAGACCCCCGACCGTCGCCCCTGGCCCGTGGAACAGGAGAAGCCTTCCAAAGTTCCTCGAGTGGAGCTGGAGTCTGCTGGACACGTAAGTCCTGTAGTCCTCATGGACTCTCCTCCCAGAGAGCTGACGTCGGGCCCGGCGCTGCCGGGGCCTGAGTCTCCTGAGCTGGGTCTCAGGTTGACAGCCTTGGAGAGCAGACTGTCTACCTTCATGGAACAGCAGCGGGCACTGATGGCCAGCCTGTCTGGCGCATCTGCCCTGACCACCGGGACATCGACATCGAAGTCGACCCCGCAGACCGAGCCGATACTCGAGACCATGAAGGCTCGAGGTCGACCTCGGTCGCGGTCTCCCTCAACCTCCCGTTCGGGACTGAGGGCGTCGACGCCGGTGCCTTCGGCGTCGGGGCGGGTGCTCCCAGGTCCCACGAGGTCGGACCCCGATTCCTCATCGGACGAGTCCGCCTGGGAGACGGAGGATGAAGAGTCCCCTGACACCTTCAGGACTCAGTGCGTCCCATCGGACTTACCGCAGTCTGAACCCCGGAGTAGATCCCCTCCGGAGGATACTCGGTTCTTGGAGTTCGTCCGGGATATGGCCACCGCGTTGGCTATCCCTGCGGACCCCGAGGAGGAGCCTCGAGCTGAGCAGTTCGAGGCCCTGCAGTACGATTCTCCTCCGAAGGAGGCCTTTACTGTCCTGGTTCCTCCGATGCTGGAACGGCTCCTCTTCTGGATGTGGGAGGCACCGGCCTCAGCGCCAGTCTTAAGCAAGCGGGTCGATTCGATCTATCGACTCCGGAAGAGTCCTGGCTTTCAAAAGGCGCAGCTACCACACCATTCCATGGTGGTGGAATCGACCATGCATTGCCTGAAAAGTCAGAAGATACACTCCACGGTGCCCCCTGGAAGGGAGGCCCGGAACCTCGATGGTTTTGGTAGAAAGTGCTTCCAGGGCTCGATGCTTGCTTGCAGTGTCCAGTCTTACCAGCTGTACATGGGCATGTACTTACGAGACCTGGCCAAGGAGTTGGCCGGGTTCTCAGCTGGTCTCTCCGGGGAGCCCTTGCAGAGGTTCAAGTCCTTGTCCTCGGGGATCCGGGACTGTTCCAAGTTTGTCCCGCGCTGCCTACAATGGCTTCGAGGCTTCGGCCCGTGTTGCGGCAGCCGGCATCGCGGCTCGACGCCAGGCATGGCTGCAGTCATCGAACCTCGAGCCATTGGTTCAGGACTAGTTGGTCGATGTCCCTTGCCATGGTGAGAACCTTTTTGGCAAGCCCATGACTGAGAAGGCCGCACAGCTCGAAACCGAGCACCTCACACTGACAAGGCTGTCTAGAAAGACTTCTGCCCCTTCTCACAAGAAGAAGGGCTCGGGTAAAAAGCCCTTTTACCCGAGGAAGGGCACTGCCTACAAACAGTACCCACAATATCAGGCTGCCCAAGCTGCCCCTCAGGGTCAGCAAGCCAAGGGGCAGGGTAATGGGCCCCGTAGGCAGAGGACCCCCAAGCCTCCGGCCCCTGCTCCCACTCAGCAGGGTGGGGGTTTTTGACTCCTTAGGCATAGCCTCTCCATCCCTGCTCTCCCAGCGCTGCACAGGAGGTCGCCTCGCCCTGTTTGCCCACCAGTGGCCACTCATCACTGGAGACAGTTGGGTGTTAAGCATAGTCCACAGGGGCTATGCACTACACTTCCAACAGCTGCCTCCTCCGTACTTCCCAGGGGAGCTTCCAAGGCCTCCCCTGCATACAGATTTTCTCCTGCAGGAGCTCCAAGGTCTGTTGGTGGACAGGGCGGTGGAGCCTGTGCCTCCCCACTTGCAAGGTTGAGGGTTCTACTCCAGGTATTTCCTGGTACCCAAAAGAACCGGTGGCCTTCGACCTATTCTAGATCTCCGAAACCTCAACCAGTTCCTGGAGAAGGAAAAGTTCAAGATGCTTACTCTTGGAACACTTCTGCCCTACCTCCAGCAGGGAGATTGGCTATGCTCCTTAGATCTAAAGGATGCGTATACTCACATCCTCATTCATCCAGACCACAGAAAGTACCTCAGGTTCATTGTGGGAGGAAACCATTATCATTACAGAGTACTGCCTTTTGGCCTCACCTCCGCCCCCAGGGTCTTTACCCAAGTGCCTGGCGGTGGTGGCGGCCTACCTGCGAAATCAGGTAGTCTTTGTCTTCCCATATCTGGACGACTGGCTCATAAGCGGTCAGACATGCCAGGAGGCCCGACAAGCTACTCTCAGAACTATTGCTCATCTTCAGAGCTTGGGGTTCATCATAAACTTCGCAAAGTCCACTTTGCTCCCCTCCCAGAACTTGGAGTTCATAGTGGCAAGGTTGGACTCTTTGCTTGCAAAAGCATTCTTGCCAGAAGCCAGAGCCCAAAGACTGATCAACTTAGCAAACCAGTTTCTCAGCAGGTCACTGTTCTCCGCCAGACTCTGCCTGAGGCTTCTAGGCCACATGGCTTTGACAGTGCATGTGACCCCCAATGATAGGCTCCATATGAGGCCTGCACAGTGGTGTCTTCGGACTCAGTGGTCACAGGCCACAGGCAGCCTCAGAGACAGGATAAGGGTGTCCAGACAATTTTTGAACTCCCTCAGCTGGTGGCTGCACCCACCCAATCTGCTACAAGGAGTACCTTTTCAGAGTCCTGGGTTCACAGTGGTGTTGACCACGGATGCCTCCTTGTAAGGCTGGGGGGCTCATTGTCTAGGCAAGTGCACCCAGGGTCTGTGGTCTCCCTGGGAAGCCGCACAGCAGATCAATCTCCTGGAACTCAGGGCTATTCGGTTAGCCCTCAAGACCTTTTCTCAAACCCTGGCTCATCAGTCTGTCCTAGTTCAAACAGACAACCAGGTAGCCCATGTTTTATGTGAACAAGCAGGGTGGGACTGGGTCCAGGCTCCTTTGTCCGGAGGCACAGGACCTTTGCTTGTTTGCTTTGACACAACATGCTCCTCAAGGCAGTGTATCTACCTGGCCAGGAGAACTACCTGGCGGACAGGTTGAGCAGGATTCTGCAGCCCCACGAGTGGCAGCTCCATACCTTGGTAGTTCAAAAGATTTTCCTGAAGTGGGGACTTCCATCCATAGATCTGTTTGCCAGTCCTCTGAACAACCAGCTGCCAAGGTTCTGCTCCAGGCAACCGCATCCTCTGCGGATAGCAGCAGATGCTTTTCTGATTCCCTGGTCTCAGGGCCTCCTGTATGCGTTTCCTCCCACACCTCTGGTGGCCCGAACTCTATTCAAGATTCTTCAGGACAAGGACTCGGTCCTGCTGGTGGCTCCCAGGTGGCCGAGATAGCCTTGGTTTCCACTTCTGCTTGAGCTGGCAGTGGATCCCCCACTGCCTCTGGGGTTGCAACCCGACCTTCTCTCTCAGGATCAGGGTTCCCTTCTGCATCCCAATCTCAAAGCTCTCAATTTGATGGCCTGGAGGCTGCAAGGGTAGTTTTGGCTCCCTGGAGCCTACCTCAGGAAGTTGAGGAGGTTGTCCTAGCCTCTAGGAAACAGTCCACTAGGAAAACATATGCTCTCAAATGGAAGAGGTTTTCTGTGTGGTGTCAGCTGCGTACAGAGGATCCCTTCTCCTGTACGGTACCTGTAGTGCTTCAGTACCTGTTGCACTTATCCAATCAGGGACTTAAGTCAAATTCTGTTCGGGTCCACCTCTCAGCTCTAGCAGCTAACCACTTACTAGTGGAAGGACGTTCTCTGTCAGTTCACCCCTTGGTGTCCCGCTTTCTCAGAGGCTTGCTCTTACTCAAGCCTCCAATCCGTCCTCCTGCTCCTGAGTGGGAGTTGAATGTGGTCTTGCAACAATTGACTCGCCCACCTTTTGAGCCGATGGCTACTTGCCCTCTACGCTTCCTGACCTGGAAGACACTCTTCTTGGTAGCCCTCACCTCGGCCAGGCGAGCTTCAGGCCCTGGTCTGTGACAGGCCTTACACTCGCTTCTATGCGAGCAGGGTAGTCCTTAGGACTCATCCAAAGTTCCTCCCTAAAGTTGTCTCCTCTTTTCACCTCAACCAGGAGGTGGTTCTTCCAACATTCTTCCCTAGGCCTCATGCAAGCCAGGCTGAAGCAGTTCTGCATACCCTGGACTGTAGGAGGGCCTTATCCTTCTACCTTGACCGTACGCAAGGGCACAGAAGGGCTACTCAGCTCTTCATATATTTTGACCCTAATAATTTGGGGTTAGCTGTGTCCAAGCGTACCTTGTCCATCTGGGTGGCTGACTGTATCTCCTGGGCTTACAAGGCGGCTGACCTTCCTTTGCAGGGTAGGGTCACGGCCCATCGTGTCAGGGCAATGGCTGCCTCAGTGGCTCATCTCCGCTCTGTACCGTTGCTGGACATGTGCAGGGCTGCAACTTGGTCTTCAAGCCAGACATTTGCGGCCCATTACTGTCTGGAGAGGGAGTCCCGTAGGGACGGTGCTTTTGGCTAGGCGGTACTCCGGAATCTCTTTGAGGTTTAGGCAACTCCTGCCCTCTGTTGGGCTACCGGTGGAGGTTCTGTCAGTGAAAAGCCTTTCTTTGATGCTGGGACTAGAGGGAGTGCTCTTGTTCAGCCTGGGTTCCTGGTAGCCCAGAGCTAGGGAGTCACCCATATGTGAGGACTGACTTCCTGCTTGGTCCTGGAGAAAGAGTAGTTACTCACCTGTAACAGGTGTTCCCCAGGGACAGCGGGAATTAGTCCTCACAACCCTCCCTCCTCCCCTTGGAGTTGCAGTTGTACATAGTTTGTTTTACTTTTTTGTGTGCTGTTCTTAGCTATGTTATTTGACTGAGGCAAGATGGCACCTTTAGGTGGGAAGGGAACCGCGCATGCGTGTCTGCATTCCCAAAGGCTTTCATGGAAAGCTGGGGAAATGCTCCGCAGGGGCTCCATCGACGTCGATGTCACCCATATGTGAGGACTGATTCCTGCTGTTCTGGAGAACACCTGTTACAGGTGAGTAACTACTCTGTATCTATGGGTGCTGCAGTAGCCCCGTAAGTGGCGGGTTTATATGTACGGTATTTTGAAGAGAATATTGTATCGAAATCTTAGTATTGGTCTTCTGTAGTAAAATGGGTTAGATATATTGCCGATATTTTTTTCATTTGGCAAGGTTCGGATATCGAGGACAGAGGTCCATTTTCTAGAATTAGGATCATGTAGGATAACTGTGGCTTTTGTACATCTATTTTTTCAAAGCCTACGGATCGGAATAGTTTGTTGGATTATACTAGTTTCCATCCGCGTCACATACAGGATAATATACCTGTTGGACAGTTTTTGTGACTGCGGAAGTTATGTTCCTCTAAGAAGGACTATCTTGTTCAGGCACAAACTATGAGGAAGAGATTTGACACATGGGGTTATCCGACTCATGTGGTTCATCGAGCCTATAAACGTGCTTCGAATGTCCACCGGGAATGGTTCTTTTTGCGATCACAGGTGAAGACAAAACCAACGCTAACTTGTGTCTTACCTTTCTCAACTCAAGCTAGTCATGTACGGGATCTGATTTTATCCTATTGGAATATTTTGAGTGTTCATTCAGTTTTTGCGACGCCTCCTACTTTTTCATTCCGTAGGGGTAAAAATTTAAGGGACGTTTTGTTTCATTCCTGTTTTTAACAGAATCCAACTTTAAATAATCATGGCCATAAAACATGTAATCGGTGTGTGGTGTGTGCAGTGACATTAGAGACACAGACATTTACACACCCTACTTTGGGGTTTACATATGAGGTGCATGGCAACACAAATTGTTAGTCTGATGGTGTGATATACGTATGTAGCGGTGTGTCCTTGTTCACTGTTATATATTGGTCAGTCTTCGCGCCTGTTTAAAATGCGTATCATCGAGCATTTATCTGCCATCCGTCGAGGGGTGGAATCTGCACCTTCAGTTATGCATTGGAAATTGAAGAACCATTCTTTAGATGATTTTTGCTCTTTTGTTCTAGAACAAGTTAGGGGTGGTGAGGGTGATAATTTTCAACTGCAACTTTGCCGTAGGGAACAACAATTCATTTTCAGATGGAGGAGTATGGCGCCTTATGGGTTAAATTCTCAAATCGAGTGGCATTGGTTCTATTGAAGGGGTGGATTGAGGAACCAAGCTATAAGAGCGCAGGCGCTGGCGTTTTTTAGATTGCTTTTCATTCGGGACACAATATCTGGTGAAAGATGTTTGGTGATTTTTGAGGTCAGTATTGGTACAATATGTGTGTTTCATATATGTTTTAGGTTGTATGGGACCGGATGGGATACACCCTAGAATACTGGGGGAACTTGGGGACGTTCTAGAAGTTCTATTGACTGACCTTTTCAATGCCTCGGAGTCGGGAGTGGTGCCAAAGGACTGGAGAGAGGCTCATGCGATTCCTTTACACAAAAGCAGAAGTAAGGATGTGGTTGAAAACTACAGGCCGGTTAGTTTAACTTCGGTGGTGAGTAAATTATTGGAAATGCTGCTGAAAGAGAATAGTGAGGTTTCTGGAGTCCAGCGGATTACAGGATCCGAGGCAGCATGATTTCACCAGAGGCAGGTCTTGTCAGGCAAATCTGATTTGATTTCTTTGATTGGGTGACCAAGGAGTTGGACCTTGGGAGAGCCCTAGATGTGGTGTATTTAGATTTCAGTAAAGCCTTTGACACTGTTCCTCACAGGCGACTTATAAACAAACTGAGCACCCTAGGGATGGACCCTAAAGTTACTGCTTGGGTTAGAAATTGGTTGGGTGGGAGGTGAGAGAGAGTACAAGTAAATGGAGCTCACTCTGAGGAGAAGGATGATCTCCAGGAACAAGCAGGAATGAGTCTTCACATATGGGTACGTCTGTACCGACGGAGTCTGCGCGGGAACGCTTCCCAGCGTCCAATCAAAGAGCTTTTGGAAGCATCCCACCACGCCTGCGTGCTGCCTTCCCGCCTTTCCCAACTGCCTCTCAGTTTTCGTTTTTCCGCGGAGCAGGCAGGACGTCCTCCTGTCACCGCAGAAAATTCTTGTTTTATTTCTTTAGTTTTCTTGTGGTCGCGGCTGTCTTCCCGACGCCACCGGTACCGCCGGTGTTTTCTTTTCTTTTCTTGTAAAATCTTCCTTTTTCAAGGAATATTTTTTCTTCATAGTGTCTTAGGCCTTTTAGGCCTCTTCTTTTTCCTTCATGGAACCGCCAGCCACTTTCTCCAAGAAATGTTCAAACTGTGGCGGTACAACTTTATTTTTAGACCCTTGAAGTCGGTGTCTAACCTGCTTGGGTCCTGACAACAGTTTGGTGAGAAAAGGTCTTCAATATCGAGGTTTCCTCGATACACGGTTTCCCTCCAGCTTCGGGGCACCGTCCCCTTCTACACAGGATCAGGTAACCCACAAACAGTCTGTTAAGACTAGCCAGCCCTCGAGTGGTAGGTCTCATGCACAGCATGTAGACGGCTCCGGCCTTGCCCTCGAGGGCTTACTGGCTTCAAAACCCTGGCGAGAGTCTTCGGTCTCAAAGCCTCAGGGGTTTCAGGTTATTCCTGGGGTTCACCCCTCACAGAACATACCTGAGCAGTGTCCGGTGGTGGCATCCGCTTCGAGCGGTACCGATACCCCGACATCGGCACTGGTGTTGGATGAAACACTCCTCACCAGGGATGGTCATCTGGCGACCTCGGTGCCTTCGGGACCAGTGGATACACTCCAGACTGACCTTCCATTATCGGTACCAGCACCGATACTACCACCGACGTCGGTACCCTCCAGACGTGCATCGATAGCCTCGCTTCCTTCGATGCCGAGTCTGGAATCGATCTCCATTCTGGAGGATTGGGTACCGACTCGCCTTGGTACCGGCTCTCGGCGGTACGAAAGGCTCGGTTCCGATGATTCGGATCCACAACTCTCGGTTCCCCCGAGGCCGATTGAGTTGTACCGACACCAATCGATACCGGTGGCTCGGTACCAAGGATAGCACCCGGAGGTTTTCGGTTACCTCGGTACCGATTGAACTGTCACCGATGACTGCTCCGATGTCTGTCGGGCTCGACTTCGACATCGGTACCGGTATTGGCATCGGTACCGGTATCCACCGTAGCATCGTGGCCAACTCCTACCATGCTTTTTTCAACAGCATCGCTCCCTTCTATACCAAGCTTAGAGTCGATACCTGGCATGGACAATGTGGTAATGACGGTCGCTGCTCCTGACAGCCAGTACCGGCGACCATCCTTTAAGCATTCCACACTGCACTGTGCAGGATCTTCTATTCCTATATATCTCCAGGAACAAGCAGGAATAAGTCCTCACATATGGGTACGTCGGAACCAACGGAGCCTGCGCGGGAAAGCTCCCCAGCTTCCCAGAAAGGAAGCTTTTGGGGCCTCCCACTGCACATGCGCGCTGCCTTCCCGCCTTCCTGACCAGCTCTCCTCAGTTTCTCTTTTTCCGTGGAGCCAGCAGGTCGTGTTCCTGTCACCGCTGAAGAAATTCTTGGTTTAGTTTGTTTCTTTAGACCGCGTACCTGCCTTCCCCATACCGAAACCGGTACCGCCGGTCTCTTTCTTTCAAAAAAAAAAAAAAAAATCTTTATTTTTGCACAACTTGGTGACTTTGGTTAGGCCTCAGGCCTACACAAATTCTCCTCATGGAGAAACCAGCCCCTGGTTTCAAGAAGTGTACCAAGTGTAGTGCTGTTATTTCTGTCACAGACACCCATGACTGGTGTCTTAAATGTTTGGGACCTGACCACTCCATTCTGGACTGCCCATCCTGCTCCCAGATGTCTAAACGTGGTTTGCAGAACCGGGCCAACAAATTCCATGTGCTGTTTGCTTCAGATAATCCAGCATCACAGTCATCCAGGTCTTCCTCTCTGGATGGATCTCAGGTAACCAAACCTTCTTCGGGCAGGCCCTCAAAGAGCAAATCTCCTTCAAAGCATCGAGAGGCTCTCACTTTTGAATCTGAGGATCCTGCCCCAGCCAAACAACCCCGGCGGGAATCTCTGGCTTCCAAAGCTCCATCTATGGGGTTACAGGTTGACATTGATGGCACGGCCTCATAAGAACATAAGATATGCCATACTGGGTCAGACCAAGGTCCATCAAGCCCAGTATTCTGTTTCCAACAGTGGCCAATCTAGGTCATACGTACCTAGCAGTTACCCCAAGGGACACAGGTTCCACAATGCTTGTATTGGTTCAAGCATTGATATCCTGGGTCCCTTCTTAATAATGGTTTATGGACCTTTCCTCCAGGAACTTGTCCAAACCTTTTTTAAACCCAGCTACACTAACAGCCTTTACTACATCCTCCGGTAACAAATTCCAGAGTTTGATTACACGTTGAGTGAAAAAATATTTTCTTTTATTAGTCTTAAATAGTTTACCCTGTAGCTTCATTGCATGTCCCCTAGTCTTTCTATATTCTGATAAGGTAAACAATCGATCTACGTTTACCCGTTCCACTCCGTTCATTAATTTATAGACTTCTATCATATCTCCCCTCAGCCGTCTCTTTTCCAGGTTAAAGAGCCCCAACCTTTTTAGCCTTTCTTCATAGGAGTAGCCTTCCATCCCCTGTACCATTTTGGTGGCTCTTCTCTGAACCTTTTCTAAAATTGCTATATCCTTTTTAAGATATGGCGACCAGAATTGCACACAATATTCAAGGTGCGGTCTCACCATGGAACGATATAGAGGCATTATAATATCTTTTGTTTTATTTTCCATTCCTTTCCTTATCATACCTAGCATTCTATTTGCTCTCTTGGCCGCCGCTGCACACTGGGCCGAGGGTTTTAACATGGTATCCACAAGGACGCCTAAATCTTTTTCTTGGGTGGTGGTTCCTAATGTGGAACCTTGCATCGTGTAACCATAGTTTGGGTTGTTCTTCCCTAGGTGCATAACCTTGCACTTCTCCACATTAAATTTCATCTGCCATTTTGATGCCCAGTCTTCCAATTTATCAAGATCCTCTTGCAATTTTCCACAATCCTCCTGGGTTTTAACAACTTTAAATAGTTTTGTGTCATCAGCAAATTTGATAACCTCACTCGTTATTCCACTTTCCAGGTCATTTATGAATATGTCAAAAAGCAGCGGACCCAGCACAGATCCCTGGGGTACACCACTATTCACCTTTCTCCATTGGGAAAATTGGCCATTTAGCCCTACCCTCTGCTTTCTATCTTTTAACCAGTTCCTGATCCACAGTAGTACACTGCCTCCTATCCCATGACTCTTTAGTTTTGCCAAAAGTCTCTCATGAGGGACCTTGTCAAAGGCTTTCTGAAAGTCCAGATACACAATATCAACCGACTCACCTTTGTCCACCTGTTTATTCACTCCTTCAAAAAAACATAACAGATTAGTAAGACAAGATCTTCCTTGTCTAAAGCCATGTTGGCTGTCTCCCATTAGGTCATGACTATCTATATGCTGAGTAATTTTATTCTTTATGATGGTTTCTACCATTTTTCCCGGTACTGATGTCAGGCTCACCGGTCTGTAGTTTCCCGGATCACCCCTCGAACCCTTTTTAAAAATTGGTGTTACATTGGCGATCCTCCAATCCTCAGGTATTAGAGATGATTTTAATGATAGTTCACAGATTACTGATAGCAGGTCTGCAATCTCAAATTTCAGTTCTTTCAACACCCTTGGATGTATACCATCCGGCCCAGGTGATTTGCTACTCTTCAGTTTATCTAATAGTTGTAGGACATCTTCCCGATGTATCGATATTTCCTTCAATTCTTCCACACCTTTAAATACCACTTCAGTCGTGGGTAACATCCCTACATCTTCCTCAGTAAAGACCGAAGCAAAGAATTCATTCAGTCTCTCCGCTATCGCCTTGTCGCCTCTTAGTGCTCCTTTAACCCCTTTATCATCTAATGGACCAACTGACTCTCTCACGGGTTTTTTGCTACGAATGTACTTGAAAAGGTCTTTATTTCGCGTTTTTGCTTCCGCAGCAAGCTTCTTCTCAAATTCTCTCTTTGCCTGCCTTATCAATGCCTTGCATTTGACTTGCCAGTGCTTGTGCTGTTTCCAGGTTTCATCATTTGGCTCTTTTTTCCATTTCTTGAAAGATGCTTTTTTGGCAACAACAGCCTCTCTGACCTCAGCTTTAAACCATGCTGGCAATTTTTTGGACTTCCTTCCACTTTTCTTAAAGCGTGGAATACAGCTGGTCTGGGCTTCCAAGATAGTATTTTTCAACAACACCCAAGCTTGATGTACGTCTTTAACCTTTGCAACTGCTCCTTTTAGTTTTTTCTAAACTGTTTTCCCTCATTTCATCATAGTTTCCCTTTCGAAAGTTAAAGGGTAGTACTGTGGATTTCCTTACTATCCCTCCTCCACTAATTAAATCAAAGGCGATCATGCTATGATCACTATTGCCAAGTGGCCCCAACACCCTTATCTCTTGCACTACATCTGGTGTTCCACTAAGGACTAGGTCTAATATTGCTTCCCCTCTGGTCGGTTCATGAACCAGCTGCTCCAAGAAGCAGTCATTTATTTCATCTAGGAACTTTATCTCCCTAGCATGTCCTGTTGTGACACTGACCCAGTCGATGCCGGGGTAATTGAAATCACCCATTATTATTACTGCACTGTAACTTTTGCTAGCTTCCTTGATTTCTTTGAGCATTTCATCATCCATTTGTTCATTCTGGCCAGGCGGACGATAGTACACCCCCACTGCCATCGCCTTCCCTTTTTACATGGAATTTCAATCCATAGAGATTCTACAGCAAATTTTGTTTCTTGCAAAACTTTAATCCTTTCTGACTCAATGCCCTCTCTAACATAGAGCGCAATCCCTCCACCAATTTGATCAGCTCTATCATTTCGATATAGTTTGTACCCAGGTATCACAGTGTCCCACTGGTTGTCCTCCTTCCACCATGTCTCTGATATTCCAATCATATCTAACCTCTCGTTTAGTGCTATATATTCTAACTCTCCCATCTTGTTTTGTAGACTTCTAGCATTTGCATACAAGCAAGCCTCGACTGATCACCTGTTATATTCTAACTCTCCCATCTTGTTTTGTAGACTTCTAGCATTTGCATACAAGCAAGCCTCGACTGATCACCTGTTAGACTGCTGTGGGGTACCGGCCCATACCGGTACTGACATCCAGGCAGCAGTGGCGTCTATGAGCAATACTGTTCAGACCATGCAGCAGGCCATGCTGGCTTTCATTAAAGCTGCGACGCCCTCGGTACCGCATCCAGCGGTTCTGGGTCCGGTTCCGGTATCGTTTCCCATATCGGAACCGAGACCATCGTCTTCCAAACGCAGATCGGTTCCGCATGCCGGATCCGGGTTTTCACCCGATACCGATCCCATACCCGGTACGCCCGATGTCGATACCGAACGGTATGCGTATCGTGCGTTGGAAGCAAATAGAGGATACTCTGATTCTTCTGAGGATTTTGACTCCTCTGAGGACTCTGATGAGCTGTCTCTAGTTCTTCCTGAAGACCCTTCTTCCCCAAAGAGGAGAATGTCTCCACCAGAGGATTTGTCCTTTCAAGACTTTATTATAGAACTAGCTAAAGGACTTTCTATTACCACATCCTCTGAAAAAGAACCTAGATCAAAGAAACTGGATATTTTAGGATACCCTAAGGTTCCTAAAGAGGCAGTCACCCTGCCTATCCATGAAATCCTTCAAGAACACTTGATGGACTTATGGGAGGCTCCTCTAACGTTGTCTCCTTATTCTCGTAGGTTGGACACCATGTACCGGGTCCCTCCTTCTCCTGGTTTTCAAAAGACTCAGCTGCCTCACCATTCCATTGTGGTGAAGTCTGCGCTGAAAAAGATTAAGAGTACCAAAAGGCACTCTTCTACCCCTCCAGGGCGAGAATGTAAGACCCTAGACTCTTTTGGTAGGAAAATCTTCCAGGCTAGTATGCTTTATAGCCAGGATTAATTCATACAGTCTGTATATGGGCATGTTTCTCAGGGAACTTGCCCTAAAGGTACGGCATTTTGCCCCCTTTATCCCTGAGGATAAAAAGGAGGACTTCATTTCTATAGTGAAACAGCTTCTAGATGTTTCTAAGTTCTCCAACAGAGCAGCCTTTGATTCCTTTGAAGGTGCCGGTAGAGCTTCGGGCATTGCCATTGCAGCCCGACGACTTGCTTGGCTCCAGGCCTCTGACCTAGAACCCTGGGTCCTGGATGGTTTACGGAATCTGCCCTGTACAGGTGAGAACTTATTTGTTAAAGACTGGCAAATTAAAGCCACTCAAATGGACGCAGAAAATGCTACCTTAGATAGACTTTCTAAGTCTACCTCTACTCCTGCCAAGAAAAAGTCTTTCAAGAGGCCTTACTACAAGAAGGCCAGATTTTCCACAAATACTGGCCAACAATCTTCTCAGCCTCGCTTTGCTGCTAAACGTCAGCAGCCTAAACAGGCAAGGTCAAAGCCTGCAGTGTCTGTCACTCCTCAGCAGGCTCAACCCCCTCAAGGGTTTTGACTTGCCCCTAGAGAACTTAACCTTTCTGGCTCTAGAACAACCAGAGCCCCTCACCATTCCCGGAAGGTTAGCTCACTTTGCTCCCAGATGGGAGCAAATTACATCAGAGCAATGGACCCTCTCTATCATCAGAGAGGGCTACAAACTTCATTTTTCCAACCTTCCTCCATATACCATGGTGAGGCACTTCAATTCTCCCCCATCTCTCCTGGGCCTGTTGGGTCAGGAAGTCTCTTCTCTCCTTGCCCAAGGGGCAATAGAAGAGGTTCCTCTTCTTCAACAAGGGACAGGATTCTACTCCCCTTATTTTCTCATACCAAAGAAGACAGGGGGATTCAGACCTATCCTAGATCTGAGAGAATTGAACAAATTTCTGTACAAGGAGAAATTCAAAATGCTTTCTCTAAGCATTCTCCTTCCATACCTTCAGAGTCAGGATTGGCTTTGTTCTCTAGATCTCAAGGATGCGTACACACATATACTCATCCACCCATCCCACAGAAAATATCTAAGATTTCTGTTTCAGGGAAAACATTTCCAGTACAGAGTACTTCCCTTCGGTCTAGCCTCTGCTCCAAGAGTGTTCACCAAATGCATGGCAGTTGTTGCCGCATTTCTAAGAGGTCTGGGAATTTTTGTATTCCCATATCTGGACGACTGGCTCATCCGAGCTCCATCTCAGTCAGAGGCCCAGATATCCCTGGACCGCACAAGGCACATTCTGCAGTATCTGGGACTGGTGGTAAACCTTCCCAAGTCTCAACTTATCCCTACTCAGTCTCTGGAATTCATAGGGGCCCAGTTGGACACCACCACTGCAAGGGCCTACCTACCTCAAGTCCGGGGCCAACGTCTGGTGTGCTTGGCCTCCCAAGCTCAGTCCAGCAGTCAGTTGACAGCCAGAGAAATGCTGCGACTTCTGGGCCACATGGCCTCCACGGTTCACGTGGTGCCCAACGCTCGTCTTCATATGAGAGCAGCTCAATGGACCTTGGCCACCCAGTGGACTCAAGCATCAGGAGCGCTCTCCGACCAAATCCTCACCTCAAAGCATCTGTTTTGGTCCCTCCAATGGTGGATGTCCACCAAGAATCTGTTGTTGGGGGCCCCCTTCCAACCTTTGTTGCCCCAAGCAACCCTCACAACAGATGCCTCCCAAACAGGGTGGGGAGCCCATCTACAATCCCTCTCCACTCAGGGTACTTGGTCTCCACAGGAGACCATCCTTCACATCAACCTCCTGGAACTGCGAGCAATCTTCTTTGCCCTCAAAGTCTTCCATACCCTCCTTGTCAACCTGACCGTCCTAGTTCAGACAGACAATCAGGTGGCCATGTTCTACGTAAACAAACAAGGAGGGACAGGCTCTCTGTCGCTTTGCAACGAAGCTCTCAGATTATGGGCCTTCGCCAGAGAGCATCAAATTCATCCTCTGGCAGTGTATCTTCCAGGGGTTCAAAACTCTCGGGCAGACAGACTCAGTTGAGTTCTGCTTCCACACGAATGGTCCTTGCATATGGACCAGATACGCAGAATCTTTCAGGAATGGGGAACCCCGGACATAGACCTCTTTGCAAGTCCGTGGAATGCCAAACTTCCCCGGTTCTGTTCCAGGACTCCGTGTCAGGGAGCTCAGGCCAACGACGCCTTTCTCCTGCATTGGGGTCAGGAATTCCTATATGCCTTTCCACCCATTCCTTTAATTCCCAAGACTCTGTTCAAACTCCAGAGGGATCACGGATCAATGATCCTCATAGCTCCACGCTGGCCACGCCAAGTGTGGTTCCCTCTACTTCTGCATCTCTCCCAGGGACCCTCCCTGGACCTGGGAGCTGCGCCAGACCTTCTGTCTCAGGAGGAGGGGACTTTGTGGCACCCAAACCCCAAGTCCCTACACCTCAGAGCTTGGTTACTGAAGGCCTAAGCCTTCATGACTTCAATCTTTCTCAACCAGTGAAAGATATCCTTCATGCCTCTAGGAAACCCTCCACGAGGCGTTCCTATGCTTTCAAATGGAAACGCTTTTCCATTTGGTGTGCTCAACAGGGTCTTGACCCTCTAGCACTTCCTTTGAATTCTCTATTAGACTATCTCCTGCATCTTTCTAATGCAGGCCTTAAGACGAATTCAGTACGAGTCCATTTGAGTGCTATTGCAGCATCTTTAAAACCTATAAATGGACAACCTGTCTCCTCTCATCCTCTTATTGCAAGGTTCATGAGAGGCCTGACTCTAACTAAGCCTCCCATCCGGCCTCCTCCGGTAGCATGGGATTTGAACCTAGTTCTAGGTCAGCTTATGAAGCCACCTTTTGAACCGTTGGTTTCTACCTCCTTGAAATTTCTTTCCTGGAAGGTCCTTTTCCTTATTGCAGTCCCTTCGGCTCGCCGCATCAGTGAACTACAGGCCTTAGTGGCTCATCCACCTTATACTAGGTTCCATCATGATAAGGTGGTCCTTAGGACAAATCCCCACTTTATGCCCAAAGTGGTCTCGCCTTTTCATCTTAATCAAGAGGTATATCTACCTGTCTTTTTCCCGGCTCCTCATGCATCCAGTGCAGAGAGGAACCTTCATACTCTGGATTGTAAAAGAGCTCTTGCCTTTTACCTCAACAGGACTCAGCCACATCGAAAGTCTTCCCATCTTTTTGTGGCTTTTGATCCTTCTCATTTGGGACTTCCAGTCTCCAAACGTACACTTTCCAATTGGATTGCTCAGTGTATTTCCTTTGCTTACCAGAGTAAAAACATTTCTCTGGAAGGCCATGTCACAGCTCACAATGTGAGAGCCATGGCCACTTCTATGGCTCATCTTCACTCTGTATCCATAGATCAGATCTGTCGAGCCGCCACCTGGGCCTCGGTTCATACCTTCACAGCCCATTACTGTTTGGACAAGGACTCCCGCCGGGATGCCTTGTTTGGTCAGGCTGTCCTCAAACACCTGTTCCATACTTGAACAACTCCTGCCCACTTTCCCAGGATGGATGCCTGAGATCCATACGAAGATGGCGAACCCTTGGAAGGGGATCTCCCAGGCATCTTAGCTAGGGAGTCCCCATATGTGAGGACTTATTCCTGCTTGTTCCTGGAGATAGCACAGTTACTTACCTGTAACAGGTGATCTCTGGGAACAGCAGGAATTAGTCCTCACAACCCACCCACCTCCCCTAGGAGTTGTATCTTCTATCTATCTTCCTTTCCTCTCTCTATTGTCTCAGCTATAAACTCGAACTGAGGAGAGCTGGTCAGGAAGGCGGGAAGGCAGCGCGCATGTGCAGTGGGAGGCCCCAAAAGCTTCCTTTCTGGAAAGCTGGGGAGCTTTCCCGCGCAGGCTCCGTCTGTTCCGACGTACCCATATGTGAGGACTAATTCCTGCTGTTCCCAGAGATCACCTGTTACAGGTAAGTAACTGTGCTATCTGGATAGCTCTGTCGGTGCTCAGGCTAGTTCTTCATATCTTACCTATCCAGGAGAAATTCCTGTTGGGGAACTCTCATTTCAGAGTTTCCTCCTGGATATAGCAAGATCTCTTGCCATTCCTATCCCAGGACATGATCCTGCACAGGGCTCTCTTTCTACCAACGCAAAGGAGAACATAATGCTTCCTTTGCATCATTCCTTTCAGGATCACCTTCTAGGAATGTGGGAAACACCTTTAAGGGTACCCCCACCTTCCAGAGCAACTGATCTCTTATATCAGGTGCCCCCCTCTCCAGGATTTCAAAAGACTCAACTTCCTCATCATTCCATAGTTGTGGAATCAGCAATGAGGCGGGTAAAGAGCAAGAAAAAGCACTCTTCTTATCCGCCAGGTCGTGAGTCTAGGACACTTGATGCCTTTGGACGTCAAATCTTCCAGACATCTATGCTTTCTGCAAGAATTCTCTCATATATTTTCTATATGAGTCTATCTCTTGAGGAGTTCACAAAGCAATTACATCTTTTGACTCCTTCCCTTCCAGAGTGCAAGAGTGCAGACTATTCTTCACTGCTCATGCATCTCCAGAATATTTCTTGGTTTCTTACTCGTGCTTCCCTAGACTCTTTTGAGTCTGTTAGCAGGACTTCTGCTATAACTATAGGGGCACGACGTAGAGCCTGGCTCCAAGCTTCAGACTTGGACAAATGGGCACAGCACAGACTGGGACATACTCCTTGCACTGGAGACAATCTTTTCAACGAGGAGTCTTTATGTCAGGTTACTCAGTTCTCCACTGACTTACCTGTTCCTAGGGGCTGTTCTGCACCACCTTCTGTCCCAGTAAGTAGGAAATATCCTGCCAAACTTTCTTTCCATAGGAGAAGAAGGTTTTATGCATCATCTGCCCATCATACAGATGTTCCCAAACAGGGGAAGCATTGTCCTGGTCTGCAGAGTTCAACCTCTCACCAGGCTCAGCAAACCCAGCAACCACAGGGTTTCTGATCAATCCATCAGATGCTTGTG
Organism: Ichthyophis bannanicus; assembly: GCA_033557465.1. Lineage (NCBI taxonomy): Eukaryota > Metazoa > Chordata > Amphibia > Gymnophiona > Ichthyophiidae > Ichthyophis > Ichthyophis bannanicus. Next base: position 623,958,000 of record CM066033.1, read on the forward strand.
ACTCTTAGGATTAGAATCTGCAGTTGCTTCTTCTCAATAGAGGCAATCCACTGCTGTCATTCTAAATCCTAAACATGGATCTCTTCCCGAAAGACATCCATTCTTTCTATCTTCTATGAGGTGTCAGGATGTTCATGCTTCTAGGTCACAGGGTTCTCTTCTTTTTCCTGCTAGGGAAAGAGGTCTATCCACTATCAAATGATAGTTTCCTGTGCCAGCATGTCTTTTTTTTCCTTTCTATAAACTTACTACTTTGTAAGTTTTCTTCAGCTCCATTCTCTTTACCCTCTTACCAGGTTTTCCTCTGTAAGAGCGGTATTGCTTCACTGGAGGGCTTTTTCTTCAGCCTCTCTAGTTTCTTACTTTTCCAGTGCGGAGTTCTCTTCTCTGAGTTGACTCCTCTTTTTCAATCTTGCTTTGAAGCAGTTCATCAGACACGTCCAGAGTTTTCTACTCTTGTTTTGTCTGTTCTTTCTGTTTTTAAACAGTACCATTCTTCTGCTGTCTGGCATGCAGCTGCCAATGCAGGAGCCTTAATATTTGGACCACTGGTTCTTGTTCACCAGCAACCAGATTTGTCCTCCACTAACATTCCGTCTGGTCTTAGTAGTGGCTCCAAGTCAGTGCTGTCATCTGTCTTGAAAATTTTTTCACTACAAGCTTGTTGGATTGTCTTCTCTTTCTGCCATCTCCATTCCCCTGGGTTTGGCAGCATAGTTGACATAGGTACTGGCTCTCCTGCAGCCAGTTCTATCTCCTCATTCTCCTGCATCATGCTCTCTGCAATTCTACAGAGAAGCTCTCCACTATGGGCCCTTGCTAGAGAGCATGGGGGTCTTTTTCTCCAACAGCTATACTAGATGGTTGAAAAAGACTTTTTCAGTCATGTCTCCCATGACTAGAAAAGTTCTCCTTTTTAATATAAAGGACATAGGCCTCCTCTTACGTGAAAGCTTAAGGAGTTGCTAATTCCCTGCTTTGGTCCATAGTATTTCCAATAGGGAATGTTTTCTCCTTCCTGCTCGTCCTCATGGTAAGAACGCATGATACCTTTTTGCCCTTAAGCAGGTCAGCATGGTATCTCATTCCTATGCGTCTTCTGTTCACTTACCATGCTAGAGTTCTAGTATACTCGGGACTTGCTGGCTGCAGACGGATATCATCCTCTGCTTTTCACATAACTATCCTGGTTATTCTACTAACTAGCATCCCTGTAGCCATAACCAGTGGGAATTGATTCTCTATATATCTTCTCAAGTAGGTTCCACCTTCTTGTTATTAGATGAATCTTTCCTCTCCACATTTTCCTATGTGAATTCCTTTTTGTAGGCATATCTGTCTGCTTCTTTGCATACTTCCATATAGAGGCCTATATATTCATACCTATAACACACATCTTACAGATGTCTGTCTATCATTTGTGTGTATTTTATGCCCTTCATATCTCAATATATATGTGTGTGTATATATGTGTGTGTATATCTCCAGGAACAAGCAGGAATGAGTCTTCACATATGGGTACGTCGGTACCGACGGAGCCTGCGTGGGAACGCTCCCCAGCGTCCAATCAGAAAGCTTTTGGGAGCATCCCTCAGCGCCTGTGTGCTGCCTTCCCGCCTTTCCAACTGTCTCTCCTCAGTTTTCGTTTTTCCGCGGAGCCGGCAGGACATCCTCCTGTCACCGCAGAAAATTTTTTCTTTAATTCTTTGTTTTCTTGTGGTCGCGGCTGTCTCCCCGACTCCACCGGTACTGCCGGTGTTTTTCTTTTTCTTTTTCTTTTTCTTAAATTCAGGGAATTTTTTTCCCTCAGTTTCTGTCTTAAATTTTTTGGGCCTTCTAGGCCTCTCCATCATGGAGCCGCCGCCTTCTTTTCCTAAGAAGTGTCTAAGCTGTGGCAGTACAGTTTTGTTTTTAGACTCCAAGAACTGGTGTCTAACCTGTTTGGGTCCTGACCATTTTCCTCCGGAGCCATTAGGCTACAATATTGTGAAGAGATTTTCCATTTCGAGTTTCCCTCGATACAGAGTTCCCTTCCAGTGTCAGGGCACAGACTATTTCTTCTTCTCCACAAGATCAGGTAACCCACAAACAGTCTCTTAAGACTAGCCAACCCTTGAGTGGTACGTCTCATGCACAGCATGGCGACGGCTCCGGCCTTGCCCTCAAGGGTCTATTGGCTTCAAAACCCCGGCGGGAGTCTTCGGCCTCCAAAGCCTATCAGGGGTTTCAGGTTGTTCCTGGGGCTCACTCCTCACAGAACATACCTGAGCCATGCTCGGTGGTGGTATCCGCTTTGAGTGGTACCTATACCCCGGTATCGTCACTGGTGTTGAGCGATTCACTCCTCACCAGGGATCGTCATCTGTCTTTCTTGGTACCTTCAGGACCGGTCGATATGCCCCAGATTGACTTTCCAGTATCGCCATCAACGCCGATACTACCACCGACGTCAGTACCCTCTAGACATGCATCGATAGACTCGCTTCCTTCGATGCCGAGTCTGGAATCGATCTCTAGTCTGGAAGACTGGGTACCGACACGTCTCGGTACCTACGCTTACCGGTTCCGGATGCTCGGTACCGAGGGTGATTACCAAAGGCTTTCGATTACCTCAGTACCGATTGAGCAGCCACCGATGACTGCTTCGATGTTGGTGTCGCCTTCGATTCCGACACAGCTGCCGGTATCGTTATCAGTGCCGGTGCTGGTACCCGCAGTAACATCGGGGCCAGCTCCTTCCATGCTGCTTTCATCAGGATCGCTCCTTTCTATACCAAGTTTGGAGTCGATACCTGGCATGGACGATGCAGTACTGACTGTCTCAGGTCATGACCTCCAGTACCAGCATCCATCCCTTAAGGATCCTTTCTTGCACCGTGCAGGATCTTATATTCCTATATTCTCAAGTAGATCCTCCGGTGCCCAGGCTAGTTCTTCAGGTCTAGCCTGCCCAGGGACGGTTCCCTTTGGAGATCCTTCTTTTCAGAATTTTCTCCTAAATATGGCAACATCTCTTGCTATTCCTATCCCTGGCTATGATCCTACACAAGGCTCTCTTTCTACTGGAGAAAAGGAAAATATAATACTTCCTTTACATCATTCCTTGCAGGATCTTCTTCTAAGAATGTGGGAAGCACCTTTAAGGGTTCCCTCACCTTCTAGAACAACTGATCTTCTATATCAGGTGCCCCCCTCTCCAGGGTTTCAAAAGACTCCACTTCCCCATCATTCCATTGTGGTGGAATCAGCAATGAGGAAGGTGAAAAGTAAGAAGAAGCACTCTTCTTACCCACCAGGTCGTGAGTCTAGGACACTAGATGCCTTTGGACGTCAAACCTTCCAGACATCCATGTTGTCAACAAGGATTCTCTCATATATTTTTTGAGTTTATCCCTTCAGGAGGTCACAAAGAAATTATATCTTTTGACTCCTTTTCTTTCAGAGCCCAAGACTGCAGACTATTCCTTACTACTTAGTTATATTCAAAATATCTCTTGGTTTCTTACTCGTGCTTCCCTAGACTCCTTTGAGTCTGTTAGCAGAACGTCTGCTATAGCCATAGGGGCACGACGTAGAGCCTGGCTCCAAGCTTCAGACTTAAGCAGATGGGCACAACAAAGACTGGGTAATACTCCTTGCACTGGAGTAAATCTCTTCAATAAGGAGTCTTTTTACATCAGGTTGCTCAGTGGTCCACTGACTTCCCTGTTTCTGGAGGCTATTCTAAGCCTTCTCCTTCCCCAGTAGGTAGGAAATGCCCTACCAAACCTTCTTTCCCTAGGAGAAGAAGGTTTCACTCTTCTCCTGCCCATCATACAGATGTTCCCAAGCAGGGGAAACCTCGCCCTGGTCTGAAGAATCCAAACTCTAGCCAGACTGAACAAACCCAGCAACCATAGGGTCCTGAAGTTTACAACCTACAGTTGACTTCTTATCAGTAGAAGTTTTTTCACTCTTTTTTTTTTTTTTTTTTTTTTTTTTCATTCAAAACGCTACACAGGGATTCCTTTTCTCAGGACATCCAGTTGCTCCTAGGTATGCTGAGCTGTCAGGATATTCATGTCTATGGGTCATAGGTTTCTCCTCTTCTTCCTACCAAGAAGAGAGGTTTAACAACTATCCCATGATAGTTTTCTGTTCCAACATGAATTTTTTCTTTCTACAGACTTACCATATGGTAAGTCACCCTTCAGCTCCTGTTTCTCTACCCTCTTATCCAGGGTTTCCCCTGAAAGAGTGGTACCATACCACTGCAGGGCTTCTTTAGCCTTTCTAGTCATTTCTTTCATTCCAGTGTGGAGTTTTTTCTCTTAAATAAACTGCCTTCTTTTGTCTGGGCAGCTCATCAGACAGGGACAGGAATTTCTCCTCTTATTCTGTCCTCTCTGTTTTACACAGAGATTTTCTTTGCTGTCTTATTCAGCAGCTGCCCATGCAGGAGTTCCAGTGATTGGACTACTGGTACTTTTCCACAAGTTTCCAGTCTTGTCTTCCACTACTTTGTCTGGCCTTAGTAGTGCTCCAAGATAGTGCTTTCATCTGTCTTGGATAATCCTAATCACTTCAGGCTTATCACACTATCTTCTTTTCTTGCCATCTCCAATTCCTTTGGATTTGGCAGCATAGTTGACGTGCAGCTGGTTTTTTCCAACAGCCAGTTTTATTGCCCAATTCTCCTGCATAATGCTCTCTGCAATCTTACAGAGAAGCTTTCTACTATGGGCCCTTGTTAAAGAGCATGGGGTTTTGTCTCTAATGACTATCCTATATGGTTGGAAAAGGCTTCCTCAGTCATTTTCCATGACTGTGAGGGTTCTCCACACCCTACTATCTCCTTTTATAATACAGGACATAAGCCTTTTCTACGTGAACGTCTAAAGAGTTCTCCAATTCCTACAAGGAATATGCTCTTTTTTCCTTGCAGCTTGTCTTCATGGTATCCTACTCCTTCATGGACAGCACATATTTAACTAATAACGCATGAAACCCCTTTGTGTTCCTCCAGTGGGTCAACCTGGTATCTCATCCTATGCGTTTTCTGTCCATTTACCATGCGAGAGTTCTACAGGACTCAGCACTTGCTGTTTACAGTCTGATATTATCCTCTGTTTTTTCACGCAACCATCCTGGTTATTTCACTGGATAGCATTCCTGCACCATCTTAGCCGGGGGAATAGATTCTCTATATATCTTCTCAAGTAGGTTTCACCTTCTTGTTAGATGAATCTTTCCTCTTCACATCTCCCATGTGAATATTCTTATGGGCATATCTCTATCTGCTTAATTGCAGACATTTATCTTTAGACATATATATTCATGTATGTATATATCTCTATATACTTCTCTATAGATACATATGTCTGTAAGCTGCATGTGCATATGTTATGCCCCTCCAGATCTCACTATACCCATATATATATACTTATATATATATATATATATATATATATATATATATATATATATATAGAGAGATATATATATATATATAGATATAGAGATATAGAGATATAGAGATATAGAGATATAGAGATATAGAGATATAGAGATATGTAGATATGTAGATATGTATTTACATACTTATCTCTCTAACTGTCTATGCTTATAAAGGTTTTACCTTCCTATAGGTTCCAGACAGTGGGCTTGCATATCTTCATACTGTCCCACAGTATGTCTGGGGTATTATGCACACAACCACTGCTGTGGTACTGACAGCTCCTACCTTAACCCTAGGTTTGGGTATCCCTGAAGCTCCATGCTCCAATATCTTTCCTATCTCTCACCAGTTAGGAAAGACAGGGTGGATCTTCAGTAGATCTGAGGTTTCAACCCTTCAGACATCTGTCCTTCTTGGGAATACGGGCTTTTTTCCCATACCCCTTCTTCCCTCCAGGACTGGACTAGTTTGTCCAAATCGGTCAGTCTTCCTCTTTTGCTCCTAACTGTGAGTAACTCTGTAGCCAAAAGAGTTCCCAGCTTTTTCCATAAAGCTTTCCACTAAAGACCCTCTTTTTTGTACTACCCCAGTTGACACCTGGGTCACCTGTCACTTCCAGATTTGGACCTTCACCTTCACTTCAGTGAGGTCACCTTGAAGATTCCTCTACTGGATCCCCAGTAGACTCTATCAGCCTCTCTACTTCCTGCAATCCAGTAGGTGAGGTCCATATTGTGATTGTTCATTTCAATATTTTTCATGATAATTATCATACATACAAGGACTCCTTACCTGTAGTCCTATTTTAGGTTAGCTGTTTTCTACAGCTCCTCTCTTTTCAACTCCTACCCTCCATCCTCAGTATGCCTGGCCATATGAGTTGTAGCATGTTCCAATCCCCACCATGCTAGGGCTCCAGGCATCTTAGCTTGGGAGTCCCCATATGTGAAGACTCATTCCTGCTTGTTCCTGGAGATAGCACAGTTACTTACCTGTAACAGGTGATCTCTGGGAACAGCAGGAATAAGTCTTCACAACCCACCCACCTCCCCTAGGAGTTGTATCTCTCTATCTATCTTCCTTTCCTCTTTCTCTCTCTTTGTCTCAGCTATAAAACTCAACTGAGGAGAGACAGTTGGAAAGGCGGGAAGGCAGCAGACAGGCGCTGAGGGATGCTCCCAAAAGCTTTGATTGGACGCTGGGGAGCGTTTCCGCGCAGGCTCCGTCGGTACCGACTTACCCATATGTGAAGACTTATTCCTGCTGTTCCCAGAGATAACCTGTTACAGGTAAGTAACTGTGCTATATGTGTGTGTATATGTATCTGTCAAGATATTTTACTATCGGTAGATATGTATTCTGCTTTATCTACCTGACTGTCGAGGCTCATATAGCTATATGATTCTGACAGGTGGGCTTTACCCATACTTATGCTATCCAGCATTTTTTGGGGTCCTACACTCACAACCACTTGGGTGGTAGTTATCACCTACCATAAACTTAAGGTTAGGTACCTCTGAAGCTCTCCATGTTCCAATATCTCTCCCAGCTGACTTCAGTTAGGAGAGACATTGCGGATCTTCAGCTGATCACAGGCTCTAACACCTCCGGCGTTTGTCCTTTCTTTTGGGATACAAGGGGTTCCCATACCCTTTCTCCCCACAAGGACTGGACCTGTTTGTCCAAATCGGTTAGCCTTTCTCTTTTTGTAGGAACAAAAAGCGTGAGCCACTCTGCTGCCAAAAGAGTTTGGCTTTTATCATAAAGCCTTCCGCTGAAGGCCCACTGTTTTTGTACTACCCCAGTTTTTCCTACTGGGGTCACCTGTTACCTTTCAGGATTCTGACCTCCATTGCTTTTCCTACAGGTTTACTACCTCCACTTACAGTGAGGTCCTTCTCGAGGTAACTCTACTGGGTTCCCCAGTAGATCCCATGAGCCTCCATACTTCTCTGAAGTCCTGTTAGGGGAGGTCCATATTGCAATATTTTTTCTTTGCAATATCATTGATGACAATTATCATCCACACATGGACTCCTTGTCTGCAATCCTATGTTTGGTTAACTGTTCCACAGCACCTTTCTCTCTTCAACTCCTACACTCCGTCCTCAGGATGCCTGGTGTTGTGGGGGATAGCATGTTCCAACCTATGACATGCTGGGACTCCAGGCATCTCAGCTTGGGAGTCCCCATATGTGAAGACTCATTCCTGCTTGTTCCTGGAGATAGCACAGTTACTTACCTGTAACAGGTGATCTCTGGGAACAGCAGGAATGAGTCTTCACAACCCACCCACCTCCCCAGGAGTTGTATCTCTATCTATCTTTCCTTTCCTCTCTCTCTCTCTCTTTGTCTCAGCTTTAAAACTTAACTGAGGAGAGGCAGTTGGGAAAGGTGGAAAGGCAGCACGCAGGAGTGGTGGGATGCTTCCAAAAGCTCTTTGATTGGGAAGCGTTCCCGCACAGACTCCGTCGGTACCGACGTACCCATATGTGAAGACTTATTCCTGCTGTTCCCAGAGATCACCTGTTACAGGTAAGTAACTGTGCTTTACCACTGGTGTGCCCCAGGGATCTGTCTTTGGTCCGACTCTTTTTAACATCTTTGTTAGTGATATAGCGGAAGGGCTGTCGGGTAAGGTTTGCCTCTTTGCGGATGATACGAAAATCTGCAATAGAGTAGACACCCAGGAAGGTGTAGCTAGCATGAGGAGGGATCTAGCTAAGCTTGAAGAATGGTCTAGAATTTGGCAGCTGGGATTTAATGTTAAAAAATGTAAGGTCATGCATTTGGGCTGCAGCAATCCAAGGGAGCAATATAGTATAGGGGGTGGAGTACTTTTGTCCACTAAAGAAGAGTGGGACCTAGGCATGGTTGTGTCTTAAGATCTTAAAGTAGCTAAACAGGTAGAAAAGGCGACTGCAAAAGCTATAAGGATGCTAGAAGTGTGCATACGGAGAGGAATAGCTAGCAGAAAAAAGGAGGTGATATTGCCTCTATTTAAGTGTTTGGTGCCACCTCATTTGGAGTATAGTGTGCAGTTCTGGAGACCGCACCTTCAAAAGGATGTGAACAGGATGGAGTCGGTGTAGAGGGTGGCTACTAAAATGATTAGTGGTCTTCATTATAAAGCATATGAGGACAGACTGAAGGATCTTAATATGTACACCTTAGAGGAAAGGCGGGATAGAGGTGATATGATTGAGATGTTTAAATACCTCCGTGGCATAAATGTTCAGGGAAAGCCTCTTTCAATTGAAAGCAAGTTCTGCTACGAGGGGACATGGGATGAGGGTGAAGGGAGATAGATTCAGGAGTGATATGCGGAAATATTTCTTTACGGAAAGAGTAGTGTATCCGTGGAATAGTCTCCCAGTGGAGGTGGTAGAGATGAGGACAGTAACTGAATTCAGAAAAGCATGGGACAAACACAGAGGATCTCTAAAGGTAAAAAGGGGACTGTTGTAGTTGTTGATATGGAAGGACAGACTAGATAGGTCATGTGGTCTTTTTCTTTCGTCATATTTCTATGTTTCTATGTTTAATTGTCATGGTTATTTTTGTTTTTAGTATGATCTTTGATTAAGGAAGTTAACCTGAAGAAGCCGTTATACGGCGAAACTACGACCCATGGTGTGTTTGAATGATTTCAAAATTGGTCATTCAGTGAACATCAACCTTCACGGACCTTCATTGTTCAGCTGTATCATCTAAAGGTTACAGTTTCTTCCTATATCTCAGTATGTTGGGGCTTTGAAGTAGATTTGATAACGTCTGTTAGCCTGTAAGTGTTTTTTGGTATTTCATTGCAGTGACTGCTGGGTGTGTGGTTAACTTTTGAAGGATTCAGATGCAATGGTATCCCATATATAATATCTGTTTTTTACTGGGGTATTTTTAGATCTTGTGAGTTGATATCGTGCATCCATTTCAAGTATTTGGAAGAGCATTTTTATGTTTGACAGAATTACGAGCGATGTCATACGGTGAACGTCTCACATCCGTGTTCTTTTGCAAGTAATGGTGGAACACTTTACAGCTGTGTTTCTGGTAGATGATCAGTCATACAACGCCCATGAACAAAGGAGTTTGTCTGTGAAATACCATGGGTAATAATAGTAGGGATATGGAAGTAGGTTATATGATTGTTCATTTCTTTCTCTTTATGAATTATTAGTTTAAATACTTTAAAAGAGAGGTAGTTAATGGGATATGGAAATAGGTAAGCTTTTTGTCATTTGCTTATTATGAGATAGAAATATATAAAAAAATGTTTCTTTATATATTTTTATATATGTATTAGTAGGGTATCAGTATATCAAAAAGAAAGCTAGTGGGGTTTTGTGACAAATTAAATTTGTATACAATTATATTTGTGGGAATTTCTATTTGTGGTATCATGTGTCTTAAATGTTGTCAATTAAGTATTGTCATTTCATTGTGATTTGATTTATGGTGATTAAATGTTTGTATAGTTTATTTTGTAATTTTGTTATATGGATTGAGATTAATAAATATATATTATAACACTAATAATTGTCTTATTTATATGCTCTGTGAATTTTCAGATTGATGTATGATTATATGTGTGACATTTCTTCATTAGTATTTTTGCATTGTGAATCTGGGCAAGTGTGAATTTTTTTGCATTTTCGTGGTTTTTGTTATATATTATATTTCTTGGTCTTACCATCTCCTTTGTGTTCCACAGCTTGTTTCCTGAAAGATTCAACCTGCAGGCATATTGCACACTGAACAAGTTCACACCCTGGATCTGGCTCGTCATTTGGACAGGTGAGATGTAGTAATGGGAGCAAGAGCTTTGGTATCACAATGTTTCTCAGCCATATTTCTTCTGGTTTTGTGTGAGGTAGGATAGGAAGATTGTGATTTGAGAAACAGAGGTGAGGAGGAATGTCAGTGTGGGTGGGGCTGGATCCATCTGCATTTTTTAAAGTGGCTGTGATGCCCTACTAGAAACCATTACAGACTCTGTAGAAAAAGGTGTAGCATGAGAATTGTAGGGAACCTGGTGAAGGGGGTCTGTGGCTCATGGTGGCAGAAAACCTTTTAAAGGATTAAACAGTAGAACTTGAATTGTTAAAATTGTTATAATGTCACATCTCCATAAGAAAAGGGCTCAAGATGGAGCCCTGAAGAAGCCCAAACAGCAAAAAGAGAAATAAGCAGGAAATGAATTGCAGGGAAGGATATCAAAGAAATCAGGCAGAAGAGCAGATCGTTTAAAAAAGATGAAGGAGGGATTTGGAACAGTCTGCAAGGATAATTTGTTAGTGGAGATGACAAAAAAAGTATTTTGATTTGGCATAGCTCAAGATGGAGTAGCATTTGGCAGAAAAGAGTGAACGTAAGGCAGGTAACATTTTATCTCCAGGAACAAGCAGGAATGTAGTCTTCACATATGGGTATCGTCGGTACCGACGGAGCCTGCACGGAAACGCTCCCCAGCATCCAATAGGAAAGCTTTTGGGAGCATCCCTCAGTGCCTGCGTGCTGTCTTCTCGCCTTTCCAACTCTCCCTCTTCAGTTCTTCATTTTCCACGGAGCCGACAGGATGCATACCCTGTTGCCGCAGAAGAATTTATTCTTTTGTATTTTGTGGTCACGTCTGCCTTCATTCAACGCCTACCGATACCGCCGGTTCTCTTCTTTTTTAAAAAAAAAAACAACCTAGCTTTCTAAAAGATTTTTTCTTTCAGGGGCCTTTCCCCTCTTGGTGCTAGGCGCCATTTTGGGCACTAGGCCCACTTTTCTTCAAACATGGAGAAATCAGCTAGTGATTTCAAGAAATGTTCTAAGTGTGGCAGTACCATATCTGCCACCGACACCCATGACTGGTGTCTTAAGTGTTTAGGTCTTGACCATTCTCCATCGGAGTGTCTTACCTGCAGAAAGATGACCAAGAGAGGCCTGCAGAACAGAGCTGCAAAACTCGGTGCCCTTTTTGCCGCAGATACGATGTCAGTTGCATCGACGTCTTCCAGGGCTTCATCTTCCTCCCATGGATCTCAGGTAACTAAACCTAAGTCTTCTAAGACTGGCTGTTCCTCAAAGGGTAGATCTCCTTCCAGGTATCGAGATGCCACTGGCGTTGCCCTCGAGGAAAATTCACCGGCAAAACAGCCCCGGCGGGAGGCCTCGGTCTCCAAAGCATTAACGGGGCTCCAGAATATTCCAGAGGCTTCCACCTCTGCAGAACTACTGGTGCCATGTTCTGAGGTCATAGCCGCTTCCACCGGTATCGACACCCAGGCATCGGCAGGAGCAATGGATCAGAGAATCCTTGCTATCGAACGCAGTCTAGCAGCCCTCTTAGCAGCTTCGGTACCGCTAAGACTGCTAGAGACGGTTCCACAGGTATCGGTACCGACAGGCTCGGCCGGTATGCTTCCCCCCATGCCGAGCCTTGACTCTCTCAGATATCGACAGACCGGTACCGAGACACCCCGATACCGACTTCGAGCGGTACTGGTACCGTGCGTTGCAGGAACACCCGGTGCAGAGATATTTTGAATCCTCCGATTACGATGACTCTGACTCTGCCGGTACCAGAGCTATCCTTCCGGAGGATCCATCTCCTTCTCCTCAATGCAGAATGTCTCTTCCAGAAGACATGTCCTTCCAGGATTTCATATGTGATTTAGCAATCACGGTGATTCCAGAAAAGGAACCCAGAGCAGAAAAATTAGAAATTCTTCAGTACCCTAAGGCTCCTAAAGAGGCAGCTACCCTGCCCATTCACAGAATCTTGCATGATCTTATGCTAAGAATGTGGGAAACTTTTAACGGTGTCTCCACACTCTCGACGACTCGATACCATGTACCGAGTTCCAAGCTGTCCTGGCTTTCAAAAAACTGAGTTACCACACCATTCAATGGTAGTGGAATCGGCAATGTGTAGGATTAAGAGTGCTAAAACACATTCTTCCAATCTTCCGGGCCATGAATTGAGGACACTCGATGCCTTTGGGCGTCGATGTTTCCAATCCTCCATGTTGGCAGCCAGGATCAGCTCCTACATTCTCTAGATGGAAATGTTCCTCAAGGAAGTTGCAGGAGACTTATTTATTTTTTATTTATTTAACATTTCTTATATACCGCCTTTCATGATATCAAGGTGGTTTACATTGAAGAAACTGAAATTACATTGTACAGGGCATTATAACTTGGAGATAACTATTTTACAGGGAACATGGGCAATGGAGGGTTAAGTGGCTTGCCCAAGACCACAAAGAGCACCTGTGGGACTAGAAACCCCAGTTCTTCTGGCCCAAGGTTGCTGTCCTCTAGTGGGATTTGAACCCCCAACCTTCCGGCCTGAGGTACCTTACCCCAACCACTAGGTCACTTTTCCCTCCTTGGTGCTCAAGAGCCCTCTTCTCCCTGAGGAAAAAAGGGTGGAATTTCTTACTCTGGTCAAACATTCCCAGGATGTCTCTAAGTTTGTGAACCGTACAACCTTTGATTGCTTTGAATGCATTAGCAGAACCTCTGCTATTTCCATCGGTGCACGTCGTATTGCCTGTCTTCAGGCATCAGACTTAGAACAATGGGTGCAAGATAAACTGTGACGTATTCCTTGCCAAGGAGAAAATCTCTTTGGCAAGGATTGGCAAGACAAGGCCAATCAGATTGAATCTGAAACTACTACCTTGAACAGACTATCAAATTCTACAGCCAACCCAGCAAAGAAAAAGTCAGTCAAGAAACCCTTTTTCAACAAGAAAAAGATTTTACCCATCTTACACCCATCCGGGCCACTGTCCAGTTCATGCTCCCCAAAAGGGGCAGCAACAGACCAGACAGCAGAGGAAGCCACAAGTTCCAAGAGCTCAACCGGCTCAGCAGACTCTGCCTACTCAGGGGCTTTGACTCCTTCCTAGAGAACTTAGTCTTTCTGCCCCTGAAAGGTGCAGAACACCTTACCATCCCAGGCAGGTTATGCCATTTTGCCAGAAGATGGCAACAAATAACATCAGAAAACTGGACCCTGTCCATTGTACGAGAGGGGTACAGACTTCATTTTCATAGCATGCCCCCTCCTACAATCATAAGACAGTTCAATTCTCAGGTCCCTGCCACCAATCTCTTGGGTCAGGAGGTTGCATCACTTCTTGCTCAGGGAGCAATAGAAGAGGTACCCATATCCCAACAGGTTACGGGGGTTCTACTCACCCTACTTTCTCATACCAAAGAAAACAGGGACACAGGCCTACACTGGACCTCAGAGAATTAAACAAGTATCTGTTACAGGAAAAATTCAAGATCTCCCTCGGAACACTCCGAGGGAGTGGCCTAGTGGTTGGGGCAAGGTACTTCAGGCCGGAAGGTCGGGGGTTCAAATCCCACTAGAGGACAGCAACCTTGGGCCGGAAGGACTGGGGTTTCTAGTCCCACAGGTGCTCCTTGTGGTCTTGGGCAGGCCACTTAACCCTCCATAGCCCATGTTCCCTGTAAAATAGTTATCTCCAAGTTATAATGTCCTGTTCAATGTAATTTCAGTTTGTTCAATGTAAACCTCACTGATGCAGAATAGCGTGGTATATAAGAGAATGTAAATAAATAAAATAAATAAAATAAACTCCTGCCATACCTTCACTCTCAGGACTGGCTATGTTCTCTAGATCCAAAGGATGCATATACACATATTCTCATCCATGCAGAAAACAGTAAATTCCTTTGATTCCTTTTCCACGGAAGACACTTCCAATACAGGGTTCTTCCCTTCACTCGGGCTTCTGCCCCAAGAGTCTTTACAAAATGCATGGCAGTAATAGCAGCATTCCTGAGAACTCTAGGAATATTCGTCTTCCCCTACTTAGACAACTGGCTCATCCGAGCAGCAACAGCTCCAGAAGCCAGCTTCGCTCTTTCTTGCACTATGCGAATCCTTCGGTATTTGGGACTGGTCATAAACCTCCCAAAATCTCATCTCTCCCCTTCTCAATCTCTAGAATTCATAGGGGCTCGTCTAGACACGAGGCAGTCAAGGGCTCTCCTGCCACAGCCATGTTGTCTCCGTATAGTACAGCTGGCCTCCCAAGCAGCTATGAAAATTTTCCTGACTGCTTTGGAGATGCTTCAGCTTCTGGGGCATATGGCATCTACTGTCCATGTGGTTCCCTATGCTCGCCTTCATATGCGAGCAGCCCAGTGGACCCTATCCCCTCTGGACACAGGCCTCGGGTCAGCTAACAGACAAAATCACAAAATCCACACGTCTCATTTCGTCCCTGCAATGGTGGCAATCACTGGAAAACCTTCTCATAGGCTCTCCTTTCCAGCAGCCTCTATGCCAAACCATCCTAACAGATGTGTCCAAGTTGGGTTGGGGGGGCTCACTTGCACGATCTATCAACTTAGGGTCTCTGAACCTCACAGGAGGCTTGTCACATAAACCTCCTAGAACTCAGAGCCATTTTTCATGCTGTTAGAGTTTTTCAGACCCATCTCAGCTACAAGACGGGTTCTGGTCCAGACCGACAATCAAGTAGCCATGTTCTATGTGAGCAAGTAGGGCGGAACAGGCTCTCTGTCATTATGCAACGAAGCTTTGCGACTGTGGGCCCTCACCAGAGAGCTTCAAATTCACCTTCTAGTGGTATATCTTCCGGGCATTCAAAATCTTTGGGTAGACAAACTCAGTCGAATGCTGCTGCTTCACGAATGGTCTCTGCACTCAGACCAGCTTGCTCAAGTGTTTCGAATCTGGGGAACGCCAGATATAGACCTCTTTGCAAGTTCACAGAATGCCAGACTTCTCCGATTCTGTTCCAGAATTCTGGCTGAAAACTTTCAGGCAAGGGATGCTTTCCTCCTCCACTGGGATCGGGACTTCCTCAATGCCTTCCCACCCATTCCCCTCATTTCCAAAACTTTGTTCAAGGTTCAGAGGAACAGAGGTTGTATGATACTCATAGCTCCACGTTGGCTGTGGCAAACGTGGTATCCTCTACTTCTGTCTCTCTCTCAAGCCACACCTCTGGAGTTGGGATATGCTCCATATCTCCTTTCGCAGGAAAACGGGACCCTATTGCACCTGAATCCCCAGTCCCTGCACCTCAGGGCCTGGTTACTGAAAGCCTAGGAATCCTGGATATCAACCTTTCTCAACAGGTAAAGGATATCCTTGTGGCTTCCAGAAGCTTTCCACAAGGCGATCCTATGCCTTTAAGTGGAAGAGGTTCTCTGTATGGTGTTCTCAAAGGGGACTTAACCCCCCGTTTAGTGTCTGTGGAGTCGCTTCTGGAGTATCTCCTCCATTTATCAGATTCTGGTCTTAAAACCAATTCAGTAAGGGTCCATCTTAATGCCATTGCTGCTTTTCGCAAACATCTGGATGGACAACTTATTTCTTCATATCCACTCGTAGCAAGATTTATGAGAAGTCTTTTATGAGTGGAGGAGTAGTCTAATGGTTAAAAAAACCCAAAAAAAAAAAACCACTGGCTTGGAAACCCAGAGCCCAGGTTTGATTCCCAGTAGCACTCCTTGTGGCCTTGGACAAGTCACTTAACCCTCCATTGTCTCAGAAAAATCCAAGTTATCAATGTCCCTGTTTAATGTACATTACCAAGTTTAAGTTTCAATGTAAACCGCTTTGATTGAAATGATAAAGCGGTATATAAAACCTGTTAAATAAATAAATACTCTTAACAAAACCTCCCATTAAGACATCGCCAGTGGCTTAGGATCTGAATCTTGTTCTCGGGCAGCTCATGAAACCGCCCTTTGAGCCTTTAGCCACTACAGCTCTAGAGTTTCTTTCGTGGAAGGTCATCTTCCAGGTTGCCCTCACTTCTGCAAGACGTATCAGTGAGTTACAGGCCTTAGTGGCGGATCCTCCTTATACAAGATTTCACCATAAGGTAGTTCTTAGTACTCATCCTCACTTTATGCCAAAGGTGGTTTCGCCTTTTCATTTAAACCAAGCAGTTTACCTTCCTGTTTTCTTCCCTAGGCCTCATGCCTCTAATGCAGAAAGGAACCTTGATACTTTAGATTGTAAAAGAGCCTTGGCTTTATGCCTTCAAAGAACTAAGCAATATAGAAAATCATCTCAGCTTTTTGTTGCTTTTGATTATAGTCATTTGGGACTTCCATTTTCCAAAAGAACACACTCTAGGTGGATTGCAAATTGCATATCCTTTGCATATCAGAGTAAGGGATTTACTCTCGAAGGCCATGTAACAGCTCACAATGTGAGAGCAATGGCAGCCTCAATGGCTAATCTTCGTTCTGTGTCCATTGATGACATCTGTAGATCAGCCACTTGGGCTTCGGTACGCACCTTTACAGCCCACTATTGCTTAGACAAGGACTCCCGTCGGGATGCCTTGTTTGGCCAGGCTGTGCTCCAGCATCTCTTTCAGACTTAGTACAACTCCTACCCGCCGTCCTGGGTTTTGATGCCAGAGATCCATGGGAGGAAGCATGACCCATCTCGCCTTGGGTTCACAGCTTGCTGGGGTCATCCCTCTGGTATCTCTCTGCTGGGGAGTCCCCATGTGTGAAGACTACATTCCTGCTTGTTCCTGGAGATAGCGTAGTTACTCACCTGTAACAGGTGATCTCCGGGAACAGCAGGAGTTAAGTCTTCACAACCCACCCAACTCCCCTGGTAGTTGTCTCTATCTCTCTCTTTGTCTATTTTTCTCCTTTGGTCTCAGCTGTAAACTTAACTGAAGAGGGAGAGTTGGGAAGGCAGCACGCAGGCACTGTGGGATGCTCCCAAAAGCTTTCTTATTGGACGCTGGATAGCGTTCCCATGCAGGCTCCATCGCTACTGACGATACCCATACATTAAGACTTAATTCCTGCTGTTCCCGGAGATCACCTGTTACAGGTGAGTAACTACGCTATATCGGCTCCATCTGCTTGAAATTATGGCCATGGTGAATTCCTAGGGGGATTAATGGAACATGGTATGAAAGGAAAGTAGCAGAGTTAGAGTGGTTAAAGGAATAAATATCGTGGATAGCCTGATAGGGAACTGATTTGGAATGTAGGTGGAAAAACAGAGGGGGAGAGATCAGTGACAGAGATGACCTTCACCCTCTTTGAAGCATCCCTCCTCCTCTATCCCCCCACCTTATTATCCTTGGTGATTTCAACATTCACTTCGACCATCCCTTGAAACCCTGTAATAGAGCTTTTTTCACCGATCTCCAGGACCTCCTCTCCCTTACTCAACATGTATCTTTCCCTGCCCACACTGTCAGCCACACCTTCGACCTGATTCTCTCTTCTCCGGACTCTCGTTCTTTTCCCTCCTCCCTGTCAGCTATAGTTCTCTCTTGGACCGATCATTGCTGCATCTTCTCCCTAGAATTATTTTTGTGTGAGGTCACCTCGAACCTGGGTAAACTCAACCTCCGCTGCTTCAGGTAGCCTGTCCCATCAGATTATACCTCACACCCTCAAACGATTTCGAGCTTCTGACAGTTCTCCCCAGCGATTTCACTTCCTCCCTGTAGACACCCAGGTCCTTACCGGGCACTTCTCCTTATCTAACGTCCTAGATCAAATTACCCCACGCATCCCCAGACACAAACCGCCCAGACATAGCCATCCCTGGTACCACCCTGACCCTCCGGCTTCACCGCTCCTATCTTTGATGTGCTGAAAAAGCCTGGAGGAAACATCGCTACCCCAAATCCCTCCAGCATTTCCAACAAACTCATCGGTGTTATCACTCATTGATCAATAGTGCTAAAAAAGCCTACTATATCAACCTTACTTCCTCTTCCTCCAATTTGTCTATTTAGTTATACTCTGTTCTGGACTCCCTCTCCAAACCTAGCTCCATCTTCTCCACCTCATCTTTTATCATTAGTCTGGACCCAGATCTTCTTGCCTGCTTTTTTTTAGGACAAGGTTATGACCCCCCCCCCACTGTTCCCTCTAAGCTGTGCGCATGTGCGCGCGCACACACCTCGCCGAGCGAGCGCACATTCTTTACAACAGAACGCACAAAAATTACAGCTCTGATTCTGATAGAAAACAACACAGACGTCTTAAAATTTAAAAGTTATGATTGTAATTACTAGAAATTTCCCGCTTCATTTAGTAATCATCTATTTTCATTTAATTTGATTAAAATCAATGTGGTGTACATACTGTATTCTGATGTATAGTCAAATTTTAAAGTATATAACTCCGAGTGTCGTTATGTGGCGCACAAAAATTTAACCTTCCTTCAAAAGCTGCACACAGCTGATATTTTATGCGCACACAGCCTACAGAAAATTAGAGGGAACATTGCCCTCCCCCCCATGCTACATTCTCAGGTTGCCCTATTCCCCCTCCCTCCCTCCCTGCCCCCCCCCCCCCAGGTCCCACTGTCTCCTTACTACCATCTCTTACTCACATTCGGTCTAATAGTTGCACAATTTCTCAGCAGAAGCCTGCGCGGGAATCTCCCCAGTGTCCAAAAGGAAAGCTTTTGGGAGCATCCCACAGCGCCTGCGTGCTGCCTTCCCGCCTTTCCCAACTGTCCCTCTCCAGTTCTTCGTTTTCCACGGAGCCGACAGGTCGCACATCCTATCACCGCAGAAAATAATTCCCTTCTGTTCTCCAGGACCAAGCAGGAAGTCAGTCCTCACATATGGGTGTCATCAGCGCCGATGAAGCCCCAGCAGAGCATTTCCCCAGCTTTCCATGAAAGCCTTTGGGAATGCTGGCACACATGCGCGGTTCCCTTCCCGCCTAAAGGTGCCATCTTACCTCAGTCTCTTTTTTCCGAGAAGCCCATCGGACGTGTGTCCTGTTCTCCCAGATAAAAGTGATTTTTTTTCTTCGGCGATTTTCGCTCTTTTTCTCCGGTTTTAAGCCAGTTCGGTACACCGGTATCGAGCCCGTTTTCTTCATTTTTCGGTTTTTGCCCTTTGTGGCTGGCGTTCGTGCCCTTTTTTCATTTTCACTGAAGGCCGGTCTTTAGACCTCGCTGGGGCTATTTTTTCCCCGATGGCTTCCAGTGGTTTCAAAAAGTGTGATCGGTGTAAGAAAATTGTCTCTCACCGACACACACGACTGCTGCCTTCGGTGCCTCGGCCCTGACCACGACCCAAACTCGTGTGGGCCATGTGGGAAGATGTCTTCCAAGGCACTAAAGAGTCAACAGCATCAAAAGGAAAGGTTTTTCTCGGACTCTGCCTCTGGCCGCGCCCGGACCTCGTCTGAGGCCTCGACATCTCGATCCTGAGCGCCGTAGAAGCTCCTCAGACAGGGGGTCCCCCGACCGGGAACGTAAGAGGAAGAAGCGGCTCGCGAGGGCGGCGTCGGAGGAGGTCCCTGGTCCCTCGAGGGCCAGGTCTAAGACCCCCGACCGCCGTCCCGGACCCCTGGACCCAAGAGAAGCCTGCCAAAGTTCCTCGTGTGGAGCCGGAGTCTGCTGGACACGTAAGCCCTGTAGTCCTCGTGGACTCTGCTCCCAGAGAGCCGACGTCGGGCCCGGCACCACCAGGGCTTGAGTCGGTGGCTGCTGCGTCTCCCGAGCTGAGTCTCAGGATGACAGCCTTGGAGTGCAGACTGTCTGCCTTCATGGAGCAGCAGCGGGCACTGATGGCCAGCCTGCCCTGGTGCATCTGCCCCGACCACCGGGACGTCGACTTCAAAGTCAACCCCGGAGACCGAGCCGATACTCGAGACCCTCGTGGCTCAAAGTCGTCCTCGGTCGAGGTCTCCCTCGACCTCCCATTCGGGACCAAGGGTGTCGAGGCCAGTGCCCCCGGCGTCGGGGCGGGTGCCTCGGGGCCCCGCGGGGTCGGACCCTGACTCCTCCTCCTCGGACGAGTCCGCCTGGGAGACGGAGGACGAGGAGTCTCCTGATACTTTTAAGACTCGGTGCGTCCCGTCGGACTCGCCGCAGTCTGATCCCCGGAGTAGATCCCTTCCGGAGGACACTAGGTTTTCGGAGTTCGTCCGGGATATGGCCGCTGCCTTGGCTATCCCTGCCGATCTCGAAGAGCCACGAGCCGAGGAGCTCGATGCTCTGCAGTACGACTCTCCTCCGAAGGAGGCCTTTACTGTCCCGGTTCCTCTGATGCTGGAACGGCTCCTCTTCCGAATGTGGGAGGCCCCCGGCCTTGGCGCCGGTTCTGAGCAAGCGAGTCTTTTCCATTTATCGACTCCGCAAAAGCCCTGGTTTCCAGAAAGCACAACTACCACACCATTCCATGGTTGTGGAATCGGCCATGCATCGTCTGAAGAGCCAGAAGACGCACTCCGCAGTGCCCCCCCCCGGCACGGAGGCCCGCAACCTCGATGGCGTCGGTAGGAAGTGCTTCCAGGGGGTCGATGCTTGCTTGCCGTGTCCAGTCTTACCAGCTGTACATGGGCATGCACTTGCGGGAACTGGCCAAAGAACTGGCCGGCTTCTCTGCTGGTTCCGGGGAACCCTTGCAGAGATTTCAGACACTGTCCTCGGGGATTCGGGAATGCTCGAAGTTCATTTCCCGCGCCGCCTACGATGGCTTTGAGGCTTCGGCCCGAGTAGCTGCTGCCGGCATCGCGGCTCGAGCCAGGCGTGGCTGCAGTCATCGGACCTCGAGCCATGGGTTCAGGACAAGTTGGTCGATGTCCCCTGCCGAGGTGAGAACCTTTTTGGCAAACCCGTGACCGAGAAGGCCACTCAGCTTGAGACAGAGCACCTTACCCGGACAAGGCTGTCGAGGAAGACCTCTGCCCCTTCACATAAGAAGGGCTTGGGTAAAAAGCCCTTTTACCCGAGGAAGGGCACTGCCTACAAACAGTACCCTCAATATCAGGCTGCCCAACCTGCCCCCCAGGGTCAGCAAGCCAAGGGCCAGGGTAATGGGCCCCGTAGGCAGAGGACCCCCAAGCCTCAGGCCCCTGCTACCACTCAGCAGGGTGGGGGTTTTTGACTCCTTGAGCGTAGCCTCTCCTCCACTGCTCTCCCCACCCTGCACAGGAGGTCACCTCGCCCTCTTTGCCCACCAGTGGCCCCTTATCACTGGGGACAGTTGGGTGCTGGACATAGTTCAAAATGGCTATGCCCTCCATTTTCACCAACTGCCATCACCATATTTTCCAGGAGAGCCTCCAAGGCCTCCCCTGCACACAGACCTCCTGCTACAAGAGCTTCATGGTCTGTTGGTGGACAGGGCGGTGGAGCCTGTGCCTCCCCACTTGCAAGGTCACGGATTCTACTCCAGGTATTTCCTGATACACAAAAGAACCAGTGGCCTTCGACCCATTCTGGACCTCAGAAACCTCAACAAGTTCCTAGAGAAAGAAAAGTTCAAGAATGCTTACTCTTGGAACACTTCTGCCCTACCTCCAGCAGGGAGATTGGCTATGCTCCTTAGATCTAAAGGATGCGTACACTCACATCCTCATTCATCCAGACCACAGAAAGTACCTCAGGTTCATTGTGGGAGGAAACCATTATCAGTACAGAGTACTGCCTTTTGGCCTGTCCTCCGCTCCCAGGGTCTTTACCAAGTGCCTGGCAGTGGTTGCGGCCTACCTGAGAAATCAAGGCATCTTTGTCTTTCCCTATCTGGACGACTGGCTCATCAGGGGTCAGACGTCCCTGGAGGCCAGACAAGCCACCCTCAACACCATTGCTCTGCTCCAAAAGGTGGGCTTTGTCATAAACTTCGCAAAGTCCACTTTGCTCCCCTCCCAAAACTTGGAGTTCATAGGGGCAAGGTTGGATTCTCAACTGGCAAAGGCATTCTTGCCAGAAGACAGGGCTCAAAGGCTGATGGACGTAGCAAAGCAGTTTCTGAACAGGTCCCTGGTCTCCGCCAGACTCTGCCTCAGGCTTCTGGGTCACATGGCTTCGACAGTACATGTGACTCCCAATGCCAGGCTCCATATGAGGCCTGCACAGTGGTGCCTTCGTACTCGGTGGTCTCAAGCCATAGGCCACTTATGAGACAGGATAAAGGTGTCCAAACACCTTTTGGCCTCCCTCAGCTGGTGGCTACATCCACCCAATCTACTCAAGGGAATGCCCTTCCAAATGCCAGAATACTCAGTGGTCCTCACCACCGACGCCTCTCTGAAGGGCTGGGGTGCTCATTGTCTGGACAAGTGCATCCAAGGCCTCTGGTCTCCCTGGGAGGCAGCCCAACAGATCAATCTGCTGGAACTTCAAGCTATCCGCTTGGCTCTCAGAGTTTTTTCTCCAGCCCTGGCTCACCGCTCAGTCTTGATTCAAACAGACAACCAGGTGGCCATGTTTTATGTGAGCAAGCAGGGCAGCACTGGGTCCCAGATCCTTTGTCGAGAAACTCAGGACCTTTGTTCCTTTGCCCTGAAGCACCACATGCTTCTCATGGCGGTGTACGTTCCAGGCCAGGAGAACTGCCTGGCCGACCGGTTGAGCAGGATTCTGCAGCCCCACGAGTGGCAGCTGCATCCCTTGGTAGTTCAAAAGATCTTCCTGAAGTGGGGTCTCCCTTGGATAGATCTTTTTGCCAGTCTACTAAACAAGCAGCTACCGAAGTTCTGCTCCAGGCAACCACGTCCTTTGAGGATCGCACCAGATGCTTTTCTGATGTCCTGGTCTCAGGGCCTCCTGTATGCGTTTCCTCCCACGCCCTTGGTGGCCCGAACTCTGTTCAAGATTCTTCGGGACAAGGCCTCAGTCCTGCTGGTAACTCCCAGATGGCCGAGACAGCCTTGGTTTCCTCTTCTGCTTCAACTGGCGGTGGATCCCCCACTGCCTCTGGGGTTACAACCCGACCTTCTCTCTCAGGAGCAGGGTTCCTTACTACACCCCAATCTCAAGACTCTCAATTTGATGGCCTGAAGGCTGCAAGGGTAGTCTTGGCTCCCTGGGGCCTGCCTCAGGAAGTTGAAGAGGTTGTCCTTGCCTCTAGAAAACAGTCCACTAGGAAAGCCTATGCTCTCAAATGGAAGAGGTTTTCTGTGTGATGTCAGCTACGTACAGAGGATCCTTTCTCCTGTACTGTGCCAGTAGTGCTTCAGTACTTACTGCACTTATCAAATCAGGGACTTAAGTCCAATTCTGTTCGGGTCCACCTCTCAGCTTTAGCAGCTCACCACTCACTGGTGGAGGGACATTCTTTGTCAGGTCACCCCTTGGTGTCCCGCTTTCTCAGGGGCTTGCTTTTGCTCAAGCCCCCCCATCCGTCGTCCTGCTCCTGAGTGGGAGCTGAATGTGGTCTTGCAGCAACTGACTGGCCCACCCTTTGAGCCGATGGCTACTTGTCCACTGCGCTTCCTCTTCTGGAAGACACTCTTCCTGATAGCCCTTACCTTGGCTAGGCGAGTGAGTGAGCTTCAGGCCCTGGTCTGTGATAGGCCTTACACCAGGATTTATAGGAACAGGGTAGTCCTCAGGACTCATCCCAAGTTCCTCCCTAAGGTTGTCTCCTCTTTCCACCTCAACCAGGAGGTGGTTCTTCCAACATTCTTCCCTAGGCCTCATGCAAGCCAGGCTGAATCAGTCCTGCATACCCTGGACTGTAGGAGGGCCTTATCCTTCTACCTTGACCGTACGCAGGGGCATAGAAGGGCTACTCAGCTCTTCGTATCCTTTGACCCCAATAAGTTGGGGTTGACTGTGTCCAAGCGTACCTTGTCCATCTGGGTGACTGACTGTATCACCTGGGCTTACAAGGCGGCTGACCTTCCTTTGCAGGGTAGGGTCACGGCCCATCGTGTCAGGGCAATGGCTGCCTCAGTGGCTCATCTCCGCTCTGTGCCCTTGGTAGACGTCTGCAGGGCTGCAACTTGGTCTTCAAGCCAGACTTTTGCAGCCCACTACTGTCTGGAGAGGGAGTCCCATAGGGACAGTGCTTTTGGCCAAGCAGTACTCTGGAATCTCTTTGAGGTTTAGGCAACTCCTGCCCTCCTGCCGGGCTACCGGTGGAGGTTGTGTCCTTGAAATGCCTTTCTTTGCTGCTGGGACTAGAGGGAGTTCTCTTGTTCAGCCTGAGTTACTCGGTAGCCCGGAGCTAGGGAGTCACCCATATGTGAGGACTGACTTC
The DNA here is from genome assembly GCA_033557465.1 of Ichthyophis bannanicus. Classification (NCBI taxonomy): domain Eukaryota; kingdom Metazoa; phylum Chordata; class Amphibia; order Gymnophiona; family Ichthyophiidae; genus Ichthyophis; species Ichthyophis bannanicus. Next base: position 623,982,444 of record CM066033.1, read on the forward strand.
CTGCTTGGTCCTGGAGAAAGAGTAGTTACTCACCTGTAACAGGTGTTCTCCAGTAGCAGCAGGAATCAGTCCTCAGAACCCTCCCTCCTCCCCTTGGAGTTGCAGTTGTACATAGTTTGTGTTTTTACATTTTTGTGTGCTCTTCTTAGCTGTGTCATTTGACTGAGGCGGGAAGGGAACCGTGCATGCGTGCCAGCATTCCCAAAGGCTTTCATGGAAAGCTGGGGAAATGCTCCGCTGGGGCTTCATCGGCGCCGATGACACCCATATGTGAGGACTGATTCTTGCTGCTCCTGGAGAACACCTATTACAGGTGAGTAACTACTCTTTTTCTTCTTTTTTGTGGTCGCATCTGCCTTCCTTCGACGCTATACCGGTACCGCTGGTGGTTCTTTCTTTTTTTCCAAAAAAACCCCCAACAACTTTTCTTCTGGAGTCTCTTCCAGTTATTTTCTCCTCGGGTGTCACGTGCCATTTTGGGCACTAGGCCCAACTTTTTTCTTTAAAATGGGAAAAAAAACGCTTCGGGTTTTAAAGTGTGTTCCAAGTGTGGCGGTACCATCTCCGTCACCGACACCCGTGAGTGGTGCCTCAAATGTTCAGGTCCTGACCACTCCATCTCGGAGTGTGTTGCCTGTGGGATGATGTCGAAGAGGGGTCGGCAGAACCGAGCTGCTAAGCTTAGCACCCTTTTTCCCTCTGATGCAGCATCCGTGGCATCAACGTCTTCCAGTGCTTTGTCTTCCTCCCATGGATCTCAGGTAACTAAACATAAATCTAGCTGGTCCTCAAAGGGTAGATCTCCCTCTAAGCATCGAGATGCCTCTGGCATTGCCCTTGAGGGACTTTCACTGGCAAAATTGCCGCGGTGGGAGGCTTTGGCTTCCAAAGCACTAATGTGGCTCCAGGATGTTCTTGAGGCCTCAACCTCAGCAGAACTACTGGTGCCATGCACTGCTTCATCCGGTACCGATACCCAAGCATCGGCAGCGTTGATAGACAAGAGATTCTTGGCTGTTGAACACAGTCTGGCGGCTCTTCTCATGGCCTCGATGCCCCTGAAACCGCTTCAGACAATTCAACCGGCACCGACTCTGGTACCGATACCGACTGCATCGACATCGGCAGGTATTATACCAGGACCGAGTCATGCTTATCCATCTGGTATCGACAAGTCGGTACCGGACCCCTCCGATGCCGACTTCGATCGGTACCGGTACCGGTACCGTGCCTTGCAAAATCACCCGAATCGGAGATACTTTGATTCCTCGGATGAGTCTGAAGACTCTGAAAGCTCTGCCGATACCAAAGTACTTCTTCCTGAGGATTCTTCTTCTCCTCAGCGTAGGATGTCTCCACCAGAGGATATGTCCTTTCAGGATTTTATCCGAGATGTGGCTCGGTCTTTCCATCACAGTGGCTTCTGAAAAAGAGCCTAGGGCAAAGGAATTAGAAATCCTACAATACCCTAAAGCTCCCAGGGAGGCAGCTACCTTACCTATTCATGGGACCTTGCATGATCTCTTATTAAGGATGTGGGAAACACCTCTAACCACATCTCCTCACTCTCGAAGACTCGACACCATGTATCGAGTTCCTCCTTGTCCTGGGTTTCAGAAGGCTTAGCTACCACACCATTCCATGGTGGTGGAGTCAGCTATGAGAAGGATCAAGAGTGCAAAAAGGCATGCATCTAATCCTCCAGGACATGAGTGTAAGACTCTTGACACCTTTGGACGTCGAACCTTCCAGGCTTCCATGCTTTCTGCTAGGATCAGTTCCTATATATTATATATGGGAATGTTCCTTAAGGAGGTCACGGGAGATTTAGAGCTTATGAGCCCTCTCCTTCCTGATAAGAGACAGGATTACCTCGCCCTTGTCAAACATGCTCAGGATGTTTCCAAGTTTGTGAATCGTGCAGCCTTTGACTGCTTTGAGTGCATAAGCAGAACCTCTGCTATTGCCATAGGTGCACGTAGGATTGCCTGGCTCCAGGCATGTGACTTGGAACTTTTGGTACAGGATAAACTAGGGAATATTCCTTGCACAGTAGAGAATCTCTTTGGCAAGAATTGGCAGGAAAAAGCTAATGAGATAGATACTGACAATATCACTTTGGATAGATTGTCTAAATCTACAGCTGATCCTGCAGGGAAAAAATCCTACAAGAAATCATTCTTCAGTAAGACGAAGTTTTATCCCTCCTATACCCAGCAGGGGCATCGTTTAGGTCAGTCTGCCCAAAAGGGACAGAAGCAACAACCTAGGCAAAGAAAAACAAAAGCTGCTAAGCCTCAACCGGCTCAGCAGACTCCGCCTCCACAGGGGCTTTGACTCCTATCTAGAGAACTTTGCCTTCCTGGCCCTGAATGGCCCTGAGCCTTCCACCATTCCAGAAAGGTTATGTTATTTTGCCCCCAGATGGGGGCAGATAGCAGCAGAAAATTGGACTCTGTCTATTGTAAGAGAGGGCTACAAGCTTCATTTCTTCAGTATGCCCCCTCCTACCATAGTAAGACATTTATTCTCAGACCTCTCTCAACGACCAGTTAGGTCAAGAGGTCGCTATGCTTCTTGCCCAAGGGGCAATAGAAGAGGTACCCATTTTCCAACAGGGTACAGGGTTCTACTCCCCCTATTTCCTTATTCCAAAGAAAACAGGAGGACACAGACCCATTTTAGACCTCAGAGAATTGAACAAATTCCTGTTCAAAGAGAAGTTCAAAATGATTTCTCTAGGAACTCTGCTGCCATACCTTCAGAGTCAGGATTGGCTTTGTCTTCTAGATCTCAAGGATATGTACACTCATGTTCTCATCCATCCATCTCATCGAAAGTTCCTTCGCTTGCTATTTCAAGTGAAGCACTACCAATACAGGTTTCTTCCTTTTGGCCTTGCCTCGGCACAAAGGGTGTTCACAAAATGCATGGCTGTGGTGGCAGCATTTCTTCGCACCCTAGGAATATTCGTCTTCCCTTACTTAGACGACTGGCTCATTCGAGCCCCTTCAGAGCCAGAGGCCGGGGTTTCTCTCTTGCACAATGCGCATCCTTCAGTATTTGGGACTTGTCATAAACTTCCCAAAATCCAACCTTGCTCCCACTCAGTCCCTAGAGTTTATAGGAGCTCTGCTGGATACCAGACAGACAAGGGCCTACCTTCCACAGCCCCGCTGCCTTCGCATTGTGCAGTTAGCTTCCCAAGCAGTGCTAAAACCTCACCTCACTGCTCGGGAAATGTTACAATTGCTAGGCCACATGGCATCCACCGTGCATGTGGTTCCTTATGCTTGCCTCCATATGAGGGCAGCCCAGTGGACTTTATCCACTCAATGGACTCGGGCGTCAGGTTGCCTGTCAGACAAAATAGCAAACTCAGATTGCCTTATTTTGTCCCTCCAATGGTGGCCATCACCCTAAAACCTTTTGATGGAGTCTCCTTTTCAGCAACCTCCACCCCAAGCCACTCTAACAGATGCCTCACAGGTGGGTTGGGGAGCCCACCTGCAAGGCCTCTCTACCCAGGGTACCTGGACTCCACAGGAGACCTATCTACATATCAATCTCTTGGAACTCAGAGCAATCTTCCTTGCTCTTCGAGTATTCCACACCCAGCTCAGCTACAAGACAGTCCTAGTTCAAATGGACAATCAAGTAGCCATGTTCTATGTGAACAAGCAGGGCGGAGCAGGCTCTCTGTCGCTATACAACGAAGCTTTGCGGCTATGGGCCCTCGCATCAGATTCATCTCCTTGCGGTGTATCTTCCTGGCATTGAAAACTCTTGGGCAGACAGACTCAGTCGAGTTCTGCTTCCACACGAATGGTCTCTCCATGCAGACCAGGTGGCCAAAACTTTCCAAATTTGGGGAACTCCGGACATAGACCTCTTCCCAAGTCCGCTGAATGCCAGACTTCCCCCGTTCTTTTCCAGAATTCTGGCTCAGGGTTGTCAGGCCAGCGATGCTTTCCTCCTCCATTGGTGCCAGGACTTTCTGTATGCCTTTCCACCCTTTCCCCTAATTCCCAAAACCCTGTTCAAGCATATGATTCTCATAGCCCCACATTGACCACGGGAAATGTACCTTCTGCTCCTACATCTCTCTCAAGCTCCGCCTCTTGAGTTAGGATCTCCTTTCTCAGGAGGATGGGATGCTGTAGCATTCCCAATCCCCAGTCTCTGCATCTCAGGGCCTGCTTGCTGAAAGCCTAGGATTTCACAGTCTTAACCTTTCTCAGCAAGTAAAGGATATCCTTTATGCTTCGAGGAAGCCTTCCAGAAGATGCTCTTATGCTTTCAAGTGGAAAAGGTGCTATATGATGCTATATGCTATATGGTGCTCCCAGAAGGGTCTTAACCCTCTTGCGATACCTCTGGAATCATTACTGGAGTATCTCCTTCATTTTATCTAATGTAGGGCTTAAGACCACTTCAGTGAGAGTTTGAGTACTATTGCAGCTTCTTTCAAGCCTCTAAATGGGCAACCTATCTCCTCTCATAGCAAGATTTATGAGAGGCCTTCTTTTGACTAAGCCTCCTATTAAGCCACCACCGGTGGCATGGGACGTAAATTTGGTTCTTGGGCAGCTTATGAAACCGCCTTTTGAACCATTAGCCACTACCTCCTTGAAATTCCTTTCCTGGAAGGTCATCTTTCTTATTTCAATCACATCAGCACGTCTGATCAGTGAATTGCAAGCATTGGTGGATGATCCTCCTTATACAAGGTTCCATCATGATAAGGTAGTCCTTAGGTCTCATCCACACTTTATGCCAAAGGTGGTGTCACCTTTCCATTTAAACCAAGCGATTTACCTTCCTGTATTCTTCCCAAGGCCTCATGCAGAAAGGAATCTTCATAGTTTGGATTGTAAAAGGGCTCTGGCCTTTTACTTACAAGGACACAGCAACATAGGAAGTCCTCTCAACTTTTTGTTGCTTTTGATCCTAGTCATTTGGGACTTCCAGTCTCCAAAAGAACACTTCCAACTGGATTGCACAGTGTATATCTTTTGCCTATGAGAGTAAAAACCTTCCTCTGGAAGGCCATGTCACAGCTCACAATGTGAGAGCCATGGCAGCCTCAATGGCTCATCTTCATTCTGTGTCTATTGACGACGTCTGCCGAGCAGCTACTTGGGCTTCGGTTCATACTTTCACAGCCCCATTACTGCTTAGACAAGGACTCCTGCCGGGATGCCTTGTTTGGTCAGGCTGTTCTTCAACACCTTTTCCATACTTAATCAACTCTTACCCACCATCCCTGATAGGATGCCAGAGATCCATGGGGGGAAGTGGAGCCCTTTCACAAGGGCACACAACTTCTGGGGTTTCTCCCTGGCATCTGCAGCTAGGGAGTCCCCATATGTGAAGACTACATTCCTGCTTGTTCCTGGAGATAGCATAGTTACTCACCTGTAACAGGTGATCTCCGGGAACAGCAGGAATTTAGTCTTCGCAACTCACCCACCTCCCCTAGGACTTGTATCTCTCTCTCTCTCTCTTTCCCTCTCTCTTTTGTCTCGGCTTTAAACTCAACTGGAGAGGGACTGTTGGGAAAGGCGGGAAGGCAGCATGCTTCTAGGAAACCCTCCACAAGACACTCGTATGCCTTTAAGTGGAAAAGGTTTACCATATGGTGCTCGCAAAAGGGTCTTAACCCTCTTGCGATACCTCTAGAATCGATACTGGAGTATCCCCTTCATTTGTCAAATGCGGGTCTCAAGAGAAATTCAGTAAGAGTCCATCTTAGTGCTATTGCAGCTTCTTATAAGCCTCTGTGGACAACCTATTTCCTCTCATCCTCTCACAGCGAGATTTCTGAGAGGCCTTCTTTTAACAAAGCCTCCCATTAAGCCACCACCCGTGGAATGGGACTTAAATCTGGTGCTCGGGCAGCTCATGAAACCGCCCTTTGAACCATTAGCCACTACATCTTTGAAATTCCTTTCCTATAAAGTCATCTTCCTCATTGCAATCACAACAGCACCTCGCAACAGTGAATTGGAAACATTAGTGGCTGATCCTCCTTATACAAGGTTCCACCATGATAAGGTAGTTCTTAGGACTCATCCACACTTTATGCCAAAGGTGCTTTTGCCTGTCCATTTAAACCAAGCGGTTTACCTTCCTGTATTCTTTCCGAGGCCTCATGCCTCCAGTGCAGAAAGGAACCTTCATATCTTGGACTGTAAAGGAGTTTTGGTCTTTTACTTGCAAAGGACACAGCAACATAAAAAATCTTCTCGACTTTGTTGCTTTTAATCCTAGTCATTTGGGACTTCCAGTTTCCAAAAGAACACTGTCCAACTGGATCGCACAGTGCAGTTCTAGCCGGTCTCCCCACTGTCCAACTCCGTCGTCTCCAACTTATACAAAACACCACTGCCCGACTTATCTCTCACTCCTCCATCCGTGATCACGTCACACCTCCTCTTATCCATCTGCACTGGCTACCTATCAAATTCCGTATTCACTATAAAATTCTGGTACTTCACCGGGTTCTTCACACTGATACACCTCAGTACTTGGCTAATCTTGTTCATCTGCACGCTCCTATCCGCTCCCAACGATCCTTCCACCTTAACTGCCTCTGCCTTTCCTCTCCCTACTCTGCTCGCCTTCAGTCCACCCGCTCGTCCGCTTTTTTCTTCCTGGCCCCTGCTTTGTGGAATTCCTTACCTTCCTCCTTCTGGCTCGAGTCTGAACACCCTACTTTCAAGAACAACCTCAAGACTCACCTCTTTGCCCGTGCCTTTGACCTACCAGATCCTTTTGTGTGATCTTACTCTACCCTGTCCCCCCCCTCTCTCTCCCTGTCTCTGTCCTGTTGTATGACTCTGTTATTTTGTTTTCCTATGCCATATTGTAACTTCCTTTCCTTTCAAAACCTACATGGGGTTTTGTTCTCCTTCCTTAATTTATATTATGTAAACCGTTGCGATGTTTTTCCTCAGCGGTATATCAAATCCATTAAACATAAACACATAAACATATCCTTTGCCTATGAGAGTAAGAACCTTCCTCTTGAAGGCCATGTCGCCGCTCACAATGTGAGAGCCATGGCAGCCTCAATGGCTCATCTTCACTCTGTGTCTATCAACGACATCTGTTGAGCAGCTAATTGGGCTTCGGTACATACCTTCACAGCGCACTACTGCTTAGACTAAGACTCCCGCCGGGATGTCTTGTTTGGCCAAGCTGTTCTTTTAACACCTTTTTCAGACTTAATCAACTCCTACCCACTGTCCCTGGTAAGATACCAGAGATCCATGGGGGAAGTGGGGCCCTTTTGTAAGGGCTGACAACTTCCTGGGGCCATCTCTCTGGCATCTGCAGCTAGGAAGTCCCCCATATGTGAAGACTACATTCCTGCTTGGTCCTTGAGATAGTGTAATTACTCATCTGCCCACCTCCCGTAGGAGTTGTATCTCTCTCTCTCTTTCTCTCTCTCCCTTTCTCTCTCTCCCTCTCTCTTTTGTATCAGCTATAAACTCAACTGGAGAGGGACAGTTGGAAAGGCGGGAAGGCAGCACGCAGGTGCTTTGGGATGCTCCCAAAAGCTTTCCTATTGGACGCTGGGGAGCATTCCCACGCAGGTTCCGTCGGTACTGACAATACCCATATGTGAAGACTAAATTCCTGCTGTTCCCGGAGATCACCTGTTACAGGTGAGTAACTATGCTCTCAAAGCCTGTGAAAATTATGATGCCAGACATTATTCGTAGACCATCTGTTATATTCTTGTGGCTATGATAATTCCTTTTAATAATCCAACATTGTATCTATTTGACACTGATAAATGCTGGTTCCTTCCTGGTCTGCGAATAACGTCTAGCATCATAATTTTCACGTGTTATCCAGGAAGGATTTAGCCTTTATTAGCGTGGAGTAGATGTAATGGTGGATTATTAAACAGAATTATTGTAGCCGAAAGAATATAATGGAGAAAAAACATGAGAGAGGGAATCCTTTGAAGGCAAGCAATCCAACATAAAATATTAACTATATTATTTTTAGGATTATAGTAGATGAGCACATAAGATAGGGTCTTACTTAATTTAGGAATGTTACTGTAGTGGACCTTTTGAGTCTTTTTGGATAAAATAGGACATAATTATTGGCACCCTTATAAACAATTCAAATCAGTTTGAACTGAAGAACCATATTACCTTTGTAGTAAAATTAGATGCACCTGTGATAAATTGTCAGTATTCGCATGACTTGAATCAACCAATGAATGATGGCTCTAATGTTTAAAGTTGACCACATTTGCTCCCTGTTCCCTTTTCACAATGATGAAGACAAGAGAGCTGCCTGAGCCAATCAGAAAAGGCAATCTCCAGGAACAAGCAGGAATGAGTCTTCACATATGGGTACGTCGGTACCGACGGAGGCTGCGTGGGAACGCTTCCCAGCGTCCAATCAAAGAGCTTTTGGAAGCATCCCACCACACCTGCGTGCTGCCTTCCCGCCTTTCCTAACTGCCTGTCCTCAGTTTTCGTTTTTCCGCGGAGCCGGCAGGACGTCCTCCTTTCACCGCAGAAAATTCTTTTTATTTTTTAGTTTTCTTGTGGTCGCGGCTGTCTTCCCGACGCCACCGGTACTGCCGGTGTTTCTTTTCTTTTCTTGAAATATATATTTTTTCCACGGGATATTTTTTTCCTCTTAGTATCCCACGGTCTCTTAGGCCTTTTAGGCCTCTTCTTTTTCCTTCATGGAACCGCCAGGCACTTTCTCTAAGAAATGTTCACTCTGTGGCGGTACAACTTTATTTTTAGACCCTCAAAGTCGGTGTCTAACCTGCTTGGGTCCTGACAACAGTTTGGTGAGAAGAGGTTTTCAACATAGAGATTCCCTCGATACACGGTTGCCCTCCAACTTCGGGGCACCGTCCCCTTCCACACAAGATCAGGTAACCCACAAACAGTCTGTTAAGACTAGCCAGTCCTCGAGTGGTAGGTCTCATGCACAGCATGAAGACGGCTCCGGCCTTGCCCTCGAGGGCCCACTGGCTTCAAAACCCTGGCGGGAGTCTTCGGTCTCCAAAGCAAATAAGGGGTTTCAGGTTATTCCTGGGGTTCACCCCTCACAGAACATACCTCAGCCGTGTCCGGTGCTGGCATCCGCTTTGAGCGGTACCGGTACCCCGGCATCGGCACTGGTGTTTGATGAAACACTCCTCACCAGGGATCGTCATCTGGCGTCCTCGGTACCTTCGGGACTGCTGTTTACACCCCAGATTGACTTTCCATTATCAGTACCAGCACCGATGCTACCACTGCCGTCGGTACCCTCCAGAAGTGCATCGATAGACTCGCTTCCTTCGATGCCGAGTCTGGAATCGATCTCCAGTCTGGAGGACTGGGTACCGACTCGTCTTGGTACCGGCTCTCGGCGGTACCGAAGGCTCGGTTCCGATGATTCGGATTCACAACTCTCGGTTCCTTTAAGGCCGATTGAGTTGCCACTGGTTGACCTTCCTTCACCGGTGTCAGACACGGTACCGAAATCGGTACCGACGACCTCATTACCTTTGTGGTCGGTGCCTTCCATGCTTCGCTTATCAGGCTCTCTGCCCTCGATGCCGAGTTTGGAATCGATCTCTAGTCTAGAAGACTCGGTACCAATAGCTTTTGGTACCGACATTGATCGATACCGGTGCTTCGGTACCGAGGATTCTGGCCGGATGGGTTCAGTCACCTCGGTACCGATTGAACTGTCACCGATGACTACTCTGTCTTTGTCGGGCTCGACTCCGACATCGGTACCGGTATCCACAGTAGCATCGTGGCCAACTCTTACCATGCTTTTTTCAACAGGATCGCTACATTCTATACCAAGCTTGGAGTCGATACCTGGCATGGACAATGTGGTAAGGACGGTTGCTGCTTATGATACCCAGTACCAGCAACCATCTCTTAAGCATTCCACACTGCACTGTGCAGGATCTTCTATTCCTATATATTTGGATACCTCTGTGGATGCTCAGGCTAGTTCTGTAAATCTAACCTGTCCAAGAGAGATTCCTGTTCGGGATCCCTCTTTTCAGAGTTTCCTCTGGGATATAGCAAGATCTCTTGCCATTCCTATCCCAGGACATGATCCTGCACAAGACTCTCTTTCTACCAAAGCAAAGGGGAACATAATGCTTCCTTTGCATCATTCCTTGCAGGATCTCCTTCTAGGAATGTGGGAAACACCTTCAAGGGTACCCCCACCTCCCAAGGCAACTGATCTGTTATATCAGGTGCCCCTCTCTCCAGGGTTTCAAAAGACTCAACTCCCTCATCATTCTCTAGTAGTGGAATCAGCAATGAGGCAGGTAAAGAGTAAGAAAAAGCACTCTTCCTATCCGCCAGGTCGTGAGTCTAAAACACTAGATGACTTTGGACGTCAAACCTTCCAGACATCTATGCTTTCTGCAAGAATTCTCTCATATATTTTGAGTCTTTCTCTTGAGGAGGTCACAAAGCAATTACATCTTTTGTCTCCTTTTCTTTCAGATTACAGGAGTACAGACTATTCCTCAATGCTTAAGCATATCCAGAATATCTCTTGGTTTCTTCCTCGTGCTTCCCTAGACTCTTTTGAGTCTGTTAGCAGGACTTCTGCTATAGCTATAGGGGCACGACATAGAGCCTGGCTCCAAGCTTCAGACTTGGACAAATGGGCACAACAAAGGCTGGGACATACTCCTTGCACTGGAGAAAATCTTTTCAACAAGGAGTCCCTACATCAGGTTACTCAGTTGTCCACTGATTTACCTGTTCCTAGGGGTTGTTCTACCCCTTCCTCTGTCCCAGTACGTAGGAAATGTCCTATCAAACTTTCTTCCCACAGGAGAAGAAGGTTTTATTCACCACTTGCCCATCATACAGATGTTCCCCAATAGGGAAAGCATCGTCCTGGTCTAAAGAATCCAACCTCTCACCAGGCTCAGCAAACGCAGCACCTGCAGGGTTTCTGATCATTCATCATCAGATGCTTGTGACCCTTGGGGTTAGAATCTACAGTTGCTTCTTCTCAATAGAGGCAATCCACCGCTTTATTCTAACCCCTACACAGGGAGCTCTTTCCAAAAGATATCAATTTTTTCTATATTTCTATGAGCTGTCAGGTTGTTCATGCCTATAAGTCACAGGTTTCTCCTCTTTGCCTGCTAGGGAAAGAAGTCTAACCACTATCAGATGATAGTTTCTGTGCCAGCATGTATTTTTCCTTTCTATAGACTTACTACTTTGTAAGTCTTCTTCAGCTCCATTCTCTTCACCCTCTTACCAAGTTTTTCCTCTGTAAGAGCGGAATTACTTACTGGGAGGCTTTCTCTTTAGCCTCTCTACTTCCTTCACTTTCCAGTGCAGAGTTTTCCTCTCTGAGTCACCTCCTCTGTTTTAATCTTGCTTTGGGGCAGCTTATCAGACATGTCCAGAGTTCCTACTCCTGTTCTGTCTGTTCTTTCTGTTTTTGAACAGTAAGATTCTTCTGCTGTCTTGCCAACAGCTGCCCATCCAGGAGCTTTAATGTTTGGACCACCGGTTCTTGTCCACAAACAACCAGATTGTCCTCCACTAACATTCTGTCTAGTCTTAGTAGTGGCTCCAAGTCAGTGCTTCATCTCTCTTGGAGATCATCTCACTACAAGCTTTCTAGATGATCTTCTATTCTGCCATCTTCATTTTCCTGAGTTTGGCAGCATAGTTGGCAGAGATACTGGCTCTCTAACAGCCAGTTCTATCTCCTCATTCTCCTGAATCATGCTCTCTACAATCTACAGAGAAGCTTTCCACTATGGGCCCTTGCTAGAGAGCATGTTTTTTTTTTTTCTCCAACACCTATCCTAACTGGTTAGAAAAGGCTTTTCAGTCATGTCTCCCATGACTAGAAGGTTTTCCCTTGTTTTACTATCTCCTTTTTTGATATAAAGGACATAGGCCTTCTCTAACGTGAAAGCTCAAGGAGTTGCCAGTTCCCTGCTTTGGTCCATAGTATTCCCAATCGGGGATATGCTCATCCTCATGGTAACGCATGATATCTTTGCCCTTAAACAGGTCAACATGGTATCTTATCTCTAGGCATCTTCTGTCTACTTACCATGCTAGAGTCCTGGAAGACTCGGGACTTGCTGGCTGCACATTGACATTGTCCTTTGTTTTTCACGTAACAATCCTGGTTATTTTTCACTAACTAGCATTCTTGCAGATCATGACCAGGGGGAATAGATTCTCTATATGTCTTCTCAAGTAGGTTCCATCTCCTTGTTAGATGAATCTTTCCTCTCCACATATCCTATGTGATCACTGTGCTGTAGGCATATCTCGGTCTGTTTATTTGCAGACACCCATATGTAGGCCTACATATCCATATTTATTTTTTGTGTGCATTTTATGCCCTGCCATATCTCACTATAGATAGATATATTCTTATATGTCTGTTTATCTATCTATATCTATATATCTGTTGAGATATTTTATTATAGATAGATATGTATCCACATACTTATCTATCTCACTGTCTATCCTCATATAGCTATATGATTCTGACAGAAGGGCTTTACCCATACCTATGCTATCCAGCAGGTTTGGGTTTCTACACACACAACCACTCCTGTGGTAGTCAACAATTTTTATACCATAACCTAACGGTTTAGGTACCTCTGATGCTTTCCGTGCCCAATATCTCACCTAGCTTACCCCAGTTGAGAGACATTGTGGATCTTCAGTTAATCACAGGCTTCAACGCCTCAGGCATTTGTCCTCGCTTTTTGGGATACAAGGAGCTCCCACACCCTTTCTCCCCACAAGGACTGTGCCTGTTTGTCCAAATCGGTTAGCCTTCTCTTTTTGCTCCTAAGAGTGACTCACTCTGCCCCCAAAAGAGCTAGGGTTTTTCTCATAAAGCCTTCTGCTGAAGACCCACCGTTTTGGACTACCCCAGTTTTCCCTACTGGGGTTACCTATTATCTTTCAAGATTCTGTCCTCCACTGGTTTTCCTACATGATTATTACCTCCACTTACAGTGAGGTCCTCTTCACGGTTCCTCTACTAGGTTTCCCAGTAGATCCATGAATCTCCATACTTCTGTGAAATCCTGTCAAGGGAGGTACATATTGCAATATCCTTTGCAATATTATTGATGACCATCATCATCCACACATGGACTCCATCCCTGCAGTCCTATACTAGGTTAGCTGTTCCACAGCATCCTTCTTTCTTCAACTCCTACCCTCCATCCTCAGGATGCCTGGTGTTCTGGGAGATAGCATGTTCCAGCCTATGACATGCTGGGACTCCAGGCATCTCAGCTTGGGAGTCCCCATATGTGAAGACTCATTCCTGCTTGTTCCTGGAGATAGCACAGTTACTTACCTGTAACAGGTGATCTCTGGGAACAGCAGGAATAAGTCTTCACAACCCACCCACCTCCCCAGGAGTTGTATCTCTATCTTTCCTTTCCTCTCTCTCTCTCTTTGTCTCAGCTTTAAAACTTAACTGAGGAGAGGCAATTAGGAAAGGCAGGAAGGCAGCACGCAGGCGTGGTGGGATGCTTCCAAAAGCTCTTTGGACGCTGGGAAGCATTCCCGCGCAGACTCAGTCGGTACCGACGTACCCATATGTGAAGACTTATTCCTGCTGTTCCCAGAGATCACCTGTTACAGGTAAGTAACTGTGCTTTATCACCAAACATTAAACTTCAAAGGGGTACAAGACCATCTCCAAAGACTTTGGGATTCCTGTGTATAAGGTGCGTAATGTTAAGACATTTTCTGCTCATGGAACTGTCAAGAACCTCCCAGGATATGGTGGGACGAAGAAAATTAATCCAAGGAGTCTTCGAAGGTTAGTGCAAACTGCTGGAAAAACATCACGTACAACGTCCAAAGAGCTTAAAACTGACCTGGAGGAATCTGAAGTGGTGGTTTCAACTCGCATCATATGCCATGCACTAAACAAAGAAGGACTTCATGTGCAAAGGCCAAGGAGAACCCCACTGCTCAAAGACGGACATAAAAAGGTATGCCTGATCTTTGCCCAAATCCACCTTGAGAAACCATAATCTTTCTGGGAAAATGTTCTGTGGACAGATGAAACCATTGCTCTTTGGCAATGCAGACCAGCGTACATTTTAAAAGCAAAGAAATGAAGCTTATAAGGAAACAGCCGTCATACAGTTAAATATGATGGAAGTTCCATAATGATGTGAAGCTGTTTTGCTGCCTCAGGAACTGGAGGCCTGGGACGTATTAAAGGAATCTTGAAGTTTGAGGACTACCAAGGTGCTATCTGGTGTTAGAAAGCTAGGTCTGGGTCGAAGGTCATGGGTCCTCCATCAGGACAAAGACCCAAAATTTTATCCAGAAGTAAAAGAATGGTTAAAAATGAAACAATGGACTGTTTTAAACTGGCTAGCAATGAGTCCTGATCTCAATCTAATCGAGAACCTTTGGAAAGAGCTGAAATCTGCCATTGGTAAAAGGAATACTGGGAATATTCATGAGCTAGAGCAAATCTCAGTTGAAGAGTGGTAGAAATTACCAGCAGACGCATGTATGAAACTTAGATAGCTAGAAGAAACCTTTGGAGGTTGTCAAGTGTTGTGCAACCAAATATTAGTGAAGGGTTCCATTAATCCTGTTCGGGTCATATTTTGTTTTTTTTTTATCAGAAATTACTACGTCTATGTTGCGCAGACATCTATTTTTTTTCGTTATTGTATTCCTTTGAACATATTAATAAAATATGACACAGTTGGAATATTTCCATTTATTTCTCAAGATATTGTGCACAACATACCTAAAATGCAAGGGTGCCAATAATGTTGACCACAACTGTATTTTCTGAGTTTTGATAAAATCTGAACAAATGAAGATTTGATTTAAAGGAAAAAGTTGGATTTCACTCATGAACGACCACCTGCGGGTGACTTTCTCACTTGAGTGCTTCTACACTGCAGTCTTCCCGTTTCCGGAGGTTATCAAGAACATGTTCCAGCTGGAATGGGTCCTTTCAGATTTCTCACTTAAGGGGTTAAGTGTGTAAAAGTATGTATGCTCTCCCGAGGAGGAGTGTGTCGCGTGGTCCATCATGCCCAAGGTGGATGCACAGGTCATGGCAGTCACAAAGCGGGCCTCCATTCCTGTGGAAGGCAGATTGACCTTACTCTCCCCTGAAGAGCCAGTTTGCCGTGGCAGCTGCTATTCTCTGTATGGCACTGTGTGCAGGCCTGATGCCTCAAGCCCTGCTCCTGTGGATTCAGTCTCTCATGTTGGATGATACAGCTCCTCCTTTGGCATCTGTTACTGCCTGCTTTCTGATGCCAAAAATTTCCCTATCAGCGGTGATGCAGCATTGGATATGGCCTTGCCCAGTGGGCAGCGGATACGTCCTCCAAAGCCCAGCTAATTCAATTGGCATTACGGGAAAGCTCCCTTGTGGGACTGATTGGAGAAATTGGTGAAGGACTTGGCTGAGGCCAAGTCTTATCGCCTTCCAGAGGATAGGCAGGAAGGGCTGTTTCCCTCTTTGGCCTCTTCCTGTCGATTGCAGGCACGCTGGACTGACTTCTGGGGCCTCCGGACTCCCAGCATTATCATTCTGGAAAGCCCATCCTTGGGATAATCGTAGCTTTATAGGTGTTTAAACCTCTTAAAGGGAAGGAGGTGCCATATCCACTCTCAGGTGCAGCTGTTTATCCTCATCAGGCATGCATTAAAGACCTGAGATTAATTAATGTTGAGGTGAACAAAGTCCATTAAACATATTAGGTATAAGTATCCCCAGCAAACCTAAGTAAGCAAGCAACTTAAATATCTAAACACAATCTTAAAACTGATGCAGACAGCAGTCCAGCAGCGAGATGGGGGCTTTCCAGCTTTTTGCATTGAGTGTCACATGTATGATTTTCTCCCATTTGGTGAGGTGTCTTAGTGTGCACTAGGTGCAAGGAGCTCTTTGCTCTCAGGGAACGAGTCCGATCTCT
Organism: Ichthyophis bannanicus; assembly: GCA_033557465.1. Lineage (NCBI taxonomy): Eukaryota > Metazoa > Chordata > Amphibia > Gymnophiona > Ichthyophiidae > Ichthyophis > Ichthyophis bannanicus. The sequence continues at coordinate 623,998,426 of CM066033.1, forward strand.
GAAGGCTAGAGTAGCAGACTTGGAGGACATAAGGAAGACAAAGAAGTACCTAGACTAGACCTACAGGGATGTAGTACTGAAGTCCCACCTTCAGTCTGGCAGCATCCCTGTTGCCATAGAGGAGAGAGGTCACGTGACAGGAGGAAGGACAACAAGGAAATCCACAGTACTACCTTTTAACTTTTAAAAGGGAGACAGATAAAATAAGGAAAATAGTTAAGAAAAAAATTAAAAGGAGCAGTTGTAAAGATTAAAGGTTTACATCAAGCATGGGTGTTTAAAAATATTATCTTGGAAGCCCAAACCAGCTGTATTCCACGCTTTTAAGAAAAGTGGAAGAAAGTCCAAAAAACTGCCAGCATGGTTTTAAAGGGGATGTCATTGTTAACTCGGCATTTCATTAGCTCTGTCTCCACTCACCCCCCCCCCCCCCCCCCCCCCGGAATTGACAATCGTGAATCTGAAGGTATCCAGCCTGCTGATTTAAACAACTCCTGTTTGGCGTTCTGTGTGGCGGCGGCAGAGCAGGACGTGTTCCTTGGGCGAGCTCCTTGGTATGACTCTACCGACTCAGCTCGGGTATCCTCTGCTCCTGTCTGTCTTCTGCTTCATCTCGTGGAGCACTCCTCACCAGGTAGATCCCTTCCTATGTTGCTGCTGCTTCTGCTGCTCACCTGCATCTTCCCACCTGCAAAGTCTGTTATCCCTTCCCACTGAGGATGGCATCCTGCTGCCCCCTCCGCTCACCTGCCTGGCCATCTATCTCTTGATCGCAGTAATTTTGTCTCCCTTGTCCCCCTGCTGCTGCCTCCTCGCATCTCCTGCTATGCCTCGCTCTTGCTAACTGTCGCGCTGTGATGTCCAAGACCCTCCTGGTTCAGGACCTCATTTCTCAGCATTCCCTAGATATTCTGTTTGTCACAGACACATGGCTGAGGGATGGTGGGGACTCACTCTTCAGACAGTGCCTTCCTCCAGGCTATTCAGCTTTGGCCACACCCCATCTGGGATGCTCCAGAGGTGGGGTTACTGCTTTTTGCCGCTTTTCCATATTCTTGACCAGCTCCTAACACCTGCTCTCCACTATCCGGAATCTCCTCTTCTCAGGCTAAATTCATCTCCTCTTCTCCATTTCCTTCGTATATACTCTCCCCCCTCTTTTCGTCCCCATCTCTGGGATGCTCTCCTCACCCCCTATCTGAGACTTCTCTCCAATTTCCCCATCTGATCATTCTGGGTGATTTTATATCCATTATTCCCCCGTTTACCTCCATGATTGCATCTTCATTACTCATCGCCGGGCACACACACTTGACCTGATTATCATTCCCTCTGATTCACCATTCCTCCTGTCCTCTATCTCTACCATTCCTCTCCCATGGACCGATCACTTCTGCGTTATGTTTTCTCTTCAGACCCACTCAGCCCCTCATTCATTTGCTACTACTGTCTCCACCTCTCCCTCCCATCCAGCTATCTTTCCATATCACCCCTTCTGTCCTCAAATGCTTTCTCTCCTCTGCCCAGCTTCTTCCAGCTGACTTCTCTACCCTCTGTCGATGACCAGGTTACTGCTTGGAATTTCTCCCTGACCACTGCATGTTACCAACTTGCCCCCCTCCATCCATGTCCCCCCTCCGTTCTCATCTTGCCAGCCATGGTGCCATCCATGGTACCATCCAGGACTCGCTGTACATCGCTCTTATCTCTGTCATTCAGAATGCCTTTGGAGAAAACTGCACCTCAGATTCCTTACTTCATCTCCAACACTGCCACTGCCACCACCGCTATTGTTCTCTTGTCCTTGATGCCAAATATTTGTATTACTCTAATCTTATCTTTTCATCTTCTAATTCCTCGCGCCAGCTTTACACTGTTCTCAGATCCCTCTTTCACATTAAACCTTCCCCTCCCTCTTCCTCCTCCCCTCTCAGCCCTACTTTTTTTTTTTTTTTACTAATATAATTCAGACTCTCTATTCTGCCTTCTCGACCTAACCGCCCCCCCTATTTCCTTTCCCCCTCACCACCCTCAGAGCCTTCACTCTCTCATAAACTGGCCCACCTTTCGACCGCTCACCTCCAATAAACTATCAAGGTCTCTAGCCACATCGCATAAGACAATCTACTGCTCAGACCCTATCCCTTCCGCCTGGTTGTTGGAACCCACCCTTACCCTCCTTCCTTCTATACTCACCATTCTGAACATCAGTCTTTCCTCCGGCACCTTCCCCACTCCTTAGAAACATTGTTTGATATGTCCCCTCCTCAAGAATACATCCTTGAACCCTACTGACCCCATTCATTACTGTCCCGTATCCAACCTTCCTTTTCTCTCCAAGATCCTAGAAAAATTTGTCTCTTCCTAGCTTTCCTCTCATCTCAACACTATTCACTTTCTCCACCCCTGGCAGTCTGGCTTCAGGCCCAGCCATTGTACTGAAACCATTCTGCTGTCTTTTCTCAATGAGCTTCACATCTCACATGACCATGGTGATAGTTCCTTGGCTGTGTCACTGGACTTTTTCCTCTGCCTTCTTTCCTGTATTTGTGAAGCTGGGCATACATGGTTTGGTCCTCTGCTAGTTCCACTTTTTCCTGTCCTCCCTGTCCTCCTCTGTCACCTCAGACACCACTTCCTCTTCATCCACATCCCTCCCATGTATGTGCCCCAGGGTTCCATGCTGGTTTCACTTTTCAATATATTTTTGGTCCCTCTCACTCTGCTAATTCAACAACATGGACTGTCGGCCTACTACTGTGCGTGTGACATCCTCCTCCTACACCATACCAGTCCCGCTGCTCCAAATCTGGCTCCACAAAAGATTTGTCTTTCACAGTTGCATGCTGGCTTTCTTCCAATTTTCTTCATCTCAACCCGTCTAAAACAGCGGCTATCTGGTTCACTTTCGGTGGTTTGGTTCCTATCCTCTTTGACCCCTTCCCTTCTTGGCTCCTCTGTCCCCTTGGTGTCCTCATTTTGTTATCTGGGCATCATATTCTACTCTGCTTTATTGTTTCACGACCACCTTTCTCTGCTTATCTGTTGCTCTCTTTTCATTCTGACAAATCCGCGCAGTTTATCCGTTTCTTTCCTCTTCTCTGACCACTCTGCTCCTGTTTCTTGTCATAGCATGCATCAACTATTGCAATGTTGTCCTTGCCAGTCTCCCTCAATATCAACTTTGCCGCCTTCCAACTACTCCAGAATACAGCAGCCTGGATCATCATGCACACCTTGCACTTCGATCACATAACTCCACTGCTTATGCATCTTCACTGGCTCCCTATCAAGTTCTGTATTCACTACAAAATTCTCATTCTGATCCGCAAATCCATCCATACCCATACTCCATGTGTCTCAGATTCCCTCTAGTTTCATGCCCCACTATGTTTCCTTCATTCCATCCATATGAACTGCTTATACCTCCTTCCTGTCTCCCAAACTCATTTTGAATCAACTTGCCAGTCCGCTTTTTTTCTTCCTGGGCCTCTCACTCTGGAATTCGCTACCCACTGACCTCCACCTCGAATCCTCCTTTCCCAACTTTGTCACTACTCAAAACCCACCTCTTTCAGTCAGCTTTCAACCTTCCCTCCTCTACCTCCTGATCTCCCCTCTCTCGTGATTTCTTTTCTCTTCTCTTTCCTCACCCCCCCTCCATATGAATATACTCTTGGTAGTACTTTATAAATGCTTAATAATTTATTTATTTTTTATTTATTTAAATTTATTTACAGGCTCTTATATACCGCGCTTTTCAGTATCAGTGCTGTTCACAAATAACAAAATTTTGCATCAGAACAAAAGATCTTGTGCTTACATTATAACAGGATCGTGAACTTGGGACTGTAACAAGGGTAACTATATACAAATCAACAACAGAGGTTGTTGTAAAACTATTTACAGTTTATATTACAAGTTGATAATCATAATTCAAAAGACCTTGTAATCAATAATCGTTGTGAGTGTGCCTGATGGCGGATCTGTTGTGTACTTCGTCATGAGTTAGGTTGTTGGCGTGTCAGAGCCTGTGTGAGTGAGTTGAGGTGCAGGAGGTGGTTGTGTTAGGTTAGGGTGGACGAAGTGAAGGCTGAGCAAGTGATGCTTTAAAAACTTTTCTAAACTGTGAGAGGTCTCCGATTGATCGAATATGGGGTGGGAGGTTATTCCAGCACCTCGGGGCATAGAATGTAAAGACTCTATTCCTAGTTGTTTTGAGTACATTTAGTAGACTCAACTGGTATAATCAGCGTATTGGCTGCTACTGATCTTCTCAGCCTGTTATTGGGGGTGATGGTGATGAGTGCAGAGAGGGATGAGGGTGATAACCGGTTAATTGCTTTAAAAGATAGGAGTAGTGTCTTGTAGATGATTCTGCAGTGTAACGGTAGCCAATGTAGTTCCATAAGTATGGGCGTGATGTGATCTCTTCTGGACATGCAGAAGAGAATGTGGGCTGCTGCATTCATCGCCATCTGCAGTGGATTGAGGGTGCTTTTGGGGAGACCATGCAGGATGATGTTGGCATAATCAAAATGTGGAGTTACAAGCGTCTGGAATATTGTTCTAAAGTCGTCTGGGGCTAGTAGAGGTCTTAGGTGCCTTAATGTCAGTATTTTATTGTAGATGGACTTGGTGGTATTCTTTGTGTTCTTTGAAGTTGAGCTGTTGATTGTGACACCCAGGTAGCGTATCACAGATTTACATGGGAGCTCTGCATCTCGCACCTTCAAGGTAGTGGGGGGAGAAAAGTTCTTGTTCTTGGTTATGAATAGGACCTCGGTTTTCTTAAAGTTTATGCGTAGATTCTGGGATAAGAGCCAGTCAGTGATTGCGTTGAAGCACTCTATTAGTGGGGAGAGGTCAGGGTGCATAATTTTGATTGGGGTGAACATCAAGACATCGTCTGCATAGATCAGGCTGGATATGTTAAATGAGCGGATGATATCACAAATAGGTTGCATATATATGTTGAAAAGTAAAGCAGACAGAGAGGAGCCTTGGGGTACTCCCTGCTGTTGATGGAATGGTTCAGATGTTAAGGATCCTATCCGAACATGTTGCCAACGGTCAGCTAGATAGGATTTACACCATTCCCAGGCCAAGCCCTGAATTCCCTTTTCTTGGAGGCGGGAGAGGAGTTGCTCATGGTTCACAGAATCAAATGCAGCAGCAATATCGAGGAAGATGAGTACAAAGCCATTTTCAATTTTGTCGATACCTCTGGATAAGGTGTTCGTAAGTACGGTGAGTAGAGTCTCTACACCATGGGATTCTCTGAAACCATGCTGGCATGGATCAAAAGGGGCTAATATGTCAATGTGTTCCTGCAGCTGCATTTGAACCACCTTCTCGATAAGTTTGGCTAGAAGGGGTATGCTTGAGATCGGGCGATATGAGTCTGTCCTTGTTGGGTCAAGTTTGTTGTTTTTCAGGAGAGGGCGTATAGACGTTTGTTTAAGAGTTGCTGGGAATGTTCCTGCTGCGAAAGAGAGCTTCATAATGTAGGATAGAGTTGGGCTGAGTTCCGCACGCATCGTTCTGATCCAGTAAGCAGGACATGGGTCATTTGGGGCTGTGGTGGTGTTAATAGTAGCAATAAGGTCGGCAATGTATTTCTCCGCTGGAGGAATGAAGTTTGTTAGTGACTGTACTTGGGGAATGTGACTGGGTGTGGGACTTGGTGCCGCGTTTGTTTTAAGGATTTTGGATTGGAGGTACTCGGCATAGGGCTGAGGCTGAATTGATACTGTCTGATTAGCGGAAGGTGCCTTGGTTAAGGATTTAGCGATGCTAAAGAGGTCGTGTGGTTTGTTAAGCGGAGGAGGAGCTCCGTATGGTGTTCTCTCATTTTTTCAGATATTTTCTCACGGTGTTGCTTTAAGGTGTTTTTGTAAGTCATTTGGTCCAATATGGAACGAGATCGCCGCCATTTTCTTTCGTGCTTTCTTAGAAGTTGAAGAGATGATCGTAATTCAGCAGAGAACCAAGGGGCTGGTTTTCTGTTTCTTGGTGATTTGGAGGAGGCTGGTGATTTATTTGAAGAAGGTAACTGCGAACAAGAATTCAGAGTGGTATTCCATCTGTTGATCATATCGTCGAGGCTTTGAGCAGGTTGACGGAGTGCTGGAAGGGCGTTGTTGATGAACTCATCCCTGTCTAGGGATTTGAAGTGGATTGTCATTCCTGATAAGGCTGTATTTGTTTGGCTGGTAGGGATTTGATTTTGTTGGTAAGGGATGTGGAAGGAGATTAAGTTGTGGTCTGACCATGGGACGGGGTAAATGAAAGGTTGATATTGAGGCTTGATTCTGACTGGGGGGCAAAAATGAGGTCAAGAGCGTTTCCCTTGAGGTGTGTAGGAGAGTTCACCATCTGTGTATAACTGAGATCAGTCATAGCATCGAGGAAGGTGTTACCATAGGTGGGTTGTAGGGAAGCAAGGTTATAGTCGCCGATCAACCAGTTAAGTTTACGTGGGCTTTCAGGGTTGCAAGCCAAGTCTATTATGTTAGAGAGATGATCTGGGAGGGGGGGAAGTAGGGGCTCTGTAGATGAGATTTATAATGATGTGCTTATTGGCTACAGACACTATGTCCATGTGCATGAGACTCGTAGAGGATAGTAGCTGGAACTGGAGGTTAGTTCTTGCTAGAAAGAAGACTCCACCTCCTTTCCGGTTGGTTCTGTGACATGTGTGTATTGAATAGTCTGGAGGGATGAGTTGATTTATGATGACTGTCTGTGTCTGACAGCCAGGATTCTGTGACCATAAGGATATCCAAGTTCAAATTAGTAATAAGATCGGTGATGGCTGGCCATTTTTTGCGAACTGAACGTGAGTTAATGAGAGCACACTTCAGGTTACTATGTAAGAGAGTGGATTCAGGCTTGGGGCTACAAGTGTTATTAAGGGATACATAGAGTAGGTGTGATTGTCTGATATGGTGTGCATGTGGTGATGTGTGATGGGAGCTGGTGTGATTTCTTCTTCCCAGGCTGTGCAGGATAGGGATATAGTTCTGGGCGGGTGATAAGGCTGATGTATTCTGAATGGTGGTAGCTAGGAGGTAAAAACTAGAGATGGCAAATAAGGAGATGGCCATGTTGAGGTTGCCAGGGGTTGTCAGCAGTGTTATCATTAAAGCTAGCAACAGTAGTAACAGATAGCACAGTAATAGTAGGTTACTGGCAACAGAAATAGCGGGTTATTGGTACAGTGATAGCAGACTACTGGCCACAGTATGGCAGGTTGCTGGCAACAGTAAAAGTGGTCAAAATAGCAACAGTGAAAGCAGACTACTGGTACAGTAATGGCAGGCTACTGGCTACAGTGAAGTGACAGCAGACTATTGACTACAGTAAAGTCGGGCTACTGGTTACAGTAATAACAGAATAGCAACAGTGATAGCAGACTACTGGCAACAGTAATGGCAGGCTGCTGGCTACAATAAAGTCGGCTACTGGCAACAGTAATGGCAGTCAAAATAGCAACAGTGATAGCAGACTACTGGCAACAGTAAAGGCAGGCTACTGGTAATGGTAACTTTTTGTTCTTTCAGTTAAGGTGGTGTTTACTTGCAGTACTTGTAGAGTCCGTAGGGAAGGTGGCTGTGTTGGTAAGAGCGAGCTCAACCCTGGGGAGCTCAAGCTGCTAGTTAATTGTGCAGATGAAGATGGATCCTTTGGGTAAACGACGATGGCTGGGGTTCCGGAGAGGTTTCTTGTGTATCTCAATGTGGGCCGCTGCCTAAGGGCTGTGCCAAAGGGCCCTCTGGTGAGGCCTTCTGGCGCGGGCCCGCAAGGTGCGGGTGCGCCTGTGGCGCTGCTATTTGAATCAGCAGGGGGCTGCTTGGATTGGGCAGCACGAGGCGGTGACGCTGCTGTTGGAGGCTGGATGCAGGCAGCTCCTCTCCCTCCTGGGAGAGCTGTGAGGCAGGGATAATACTATTCTTTCCTATCTACTAATGGCATTCCTTTCCTTTCCGACAACAGCCACTATTTTGTATTTGTAAACTGCCTTGATGTTCACAGTAGAGAGGTTAATATTTGAGTACCTCAGGGATCTGTCCTGCTTTTCAACATATTCATAAATGACCTGGAAATGGGAATGAGTGAAGTGATCAAATTTTTATTAGACACAAAATTATTCAAAGTTGTTGAAGCACAAGAGGATTGTAAAAAAAATTGCAAGAAGACCTTGATAAATTGGGAGGTAAGTTCAAAGTTATGCACTTGAGGAAGAACAACCCAAACTACAAGTACACAATGCAAAGTTCCACATTAGGACTCGCCACCTAGGAAAAGGATGTAGGGGTCATTGTGGATATGTTGAAATCCTCTGCCCAATGTGCAGCTGTGGCCAAGAAAGCAAATAGAATGCTAGGAATCATAAGGAAAGGAATGGAGAATAAAACCAAGAGATATTACAATGCCACTTTCACTCCATGGTACAACCGCACATCGAATACTGTGTACACTTCTGGTCATCATATCTTAAAAGGGGTATAGTGAAATTAGAAAAGGTACAGAGAAGAGCAGCCAAAATGGTAAAGGGGATGGAAAGAGGATACCCTTACGAGAAAAGGCTTAAAAGGTTAGGGCTTTTCAACTTTGAAAGAGGCAGCTGGGGGAAGATATGATAGAGGTCTACAAAATAAGTATAGTGGAATGGATAAACATAGATCAGTTCTTAACTCCTTGAAAAAGTAGAAAGATTAGGGGACATGCCGTATAATGAAAATACAATGTAGTATATTTAAGACTAATGAGAGAGAATACTTTTTCACTTGACGCATAATCAAACTATGGAATTTGTTGTCTGAGAATCTTTAAAAAGCTGTTAGTGTAACTGAGTTTAAAAGAGGTTTGGACAGGTTCCTGGAAGAAAAGTCCATAAAGTGGACTGGGGAAATCTACTCCTTACCTCTTGGATAAGCAACATGGAATCTGCTACCTTTTGGAAACATCACAAGTACTTGTGACATGATTGGCCACTGTTTGAACTAAGGTACTGGTTAGATAGACCTTTGGTCTGACTCAGTATAGTATTTCTTATGATTTTATGTATGTTAAGCTCAAGCTAAAAAGCAGTAAGCCACTAATGAATGTTGGACAGTTATGATCTTGAAAACATACCCCTGTAATGTAGACTACCTGAAAAATCATTTTGCTTCTTTGGATACAAATGAAGGAATGCCAAAAGAGTTATAGGATATTATCAAGAAAATTGTGCTTGAACATAGTAACGTAGTATATTACAGCAGATAGACCAGCATGGTCTATCTAGTCTGCCCAGCAAGGCGGCAAGAGTAGGTGCACCTGCCTCTCCTTGCAGGTTGCTCCTCGTGCCTTTGTTTAGGGGTGCACCCACCACTCCGTGTAGGTCACCCCTATTTCTTGAGATAGAAGAGAGTTATGTTTATTTTGATTTTATCCTGTTGCTATAAAGGGATCCAATGTTCCCATGCCATTTTGAATTCTGTCACTGTATTTGCCCCCACCACTTCCATCGGGAGGACATTCCAAGCATCCACCACCCTTTTAGTGAAAAAGTATATCTCCAGGAACAAGCAGGAATGAGTCCTCACATATGGAATGAGTCCTCACATATGGGTACATCGGTACCGACGGAGCCTGCGCGGGAATGCTCCCCAGCTTCCCAGAATGAAAGCTTTTGGGGCATCCCACAGCGCATGCACGCTGCCTTCCCGCCTTTCCCACCAACTCTCCTCAGTTCTTCTTTTCCGCGGAGCCAGTAGGTCGTGTTCCTGTCACCGCTGAAGAAGTTCTTTATTTTAATTTATTTCTTTGGTTGCGTGTCTGCCTTCCCCGACGCCGGACCGGTACCGCCGGTCTTTTCTTTTCTTTTTAAAAAATAAAAAATAAAAAAATATATAAATATAAAAAAAAAACAGGCCCACAAGAAATTTTCCTCTATGGATAAACCAGCCTCTGGTTTCAAAATATGCACTAAGTGTAGCGGTACACTAATGTCTAAACGAGGGTTACAGAACAGGGCAGCCAAGCTCCATGTGCTGTTTCCCACGGATGCACCGGCGGTGGCATTGACATCTTCCAGGTCTTCCTCTCCTGATGGGTCTCAGGTAACCAAACATACTTTTAGCAGGTCCTCGAAGGGCAAATCTCCCTCTAAGCATCGAGATGCCTCCGGGCTTGCCCTTGAGGATCCTGCCCCAGCCAAACAACCCCGGCGGGAAGCTCCGGCTTCCAAAGCTCCTCCTATGTGGTTACAGGTTGACATCGATGGCACGGCCTCGACCGATCACCTGTTAGACTGCTCTGGGGTACCGGCACAATCTCCCGGTACCGACATCCAGGCAGTCGTGGCGTCCATGGATCACACTGTGCAATCCATGCAGCAGGCTATACTGGCTTTCATCAAGGCTGCAACGCCGTCGGTACCACAACAAGCTCCATTGTCGGTACCAACTTCGATGCCGGTACCGGCTGCATTGACATCGGCCAGGATACCGATTACGGCCCCCTGTCCTAGGCTCTTTCTCGGTACCGACCCGGTACCGGGGACACCCGATGTCGGTACCGATCGATACGCCTATCGATCTTTGGAATCGAGCAGACGATACTTCGATTCTTCTGATGATTCTGATTCATCGGATGAGTCCCCTGAAGTATCTGTTACTCTTCCTGAGGAGCCTTCTTCTCCAAAAAGGAGAATGTCTCCTCCAGAGGATTTGTCCTTTCAAGACTTCATAATAGAAGTAGCTAAAGGCCTATCTATTTCAGTAACCTCTGAAAAAGAACCTAGAGCAAAAAAATTAGATATTTTGGGATGCTCTAAAGTTCCTAGAGAGGCAGTCACCTTACCAATTCATGAAATTCTTCAAGAACATTTGATTGAATTGTGGGAGACGCCTCTCACCCTTTCTCCTCATTCTCGTAGATTGGACACTATGTACCGTGTCCCTCCTTCTCCTGGATTTCATAAAACTCAGCTTCCTCACCACTCCACTGTGGTGCATTCAGCTATGAAAAGGATCAAGAGTACCAAAAGACACTCTTCTACTCCTCCAGGGAGAGAATGCAGGACCTTGGATGCTTTTGGAAGAAAAATCTTCCAAGCTAGCATGCTTATTGCCAGAATCAATTCATACAGCCTTTATATGGGTATGTTTCTAAAGGAGGTTGCAGAAAAGCTGCACAACTTTCTCCCTTTTATTCCAGAGGATAGAAGGGATGAATTCCTCCTTTGGCTGAAGCATACTCAAGATATTTCAAAGTTTTCCAACAGGGCAGCCTTTGATTCTTTTGAAGGTGCCAGCAGAGCCTCAGGCATTGCCATAGCTGCTCGCAGAATTGCTTGGCTCCAGGCTTCTGATTTAGAACCCTGGGTTCAAGATGGGTTAGGAAATCTGCCCTGTACAGGTGAAAATCTATTTGGCAAAGAGTGGCAAATTAAAGCCACTCAAATGGATACAGAGAACTCTGCTCTGGATAGACTTTCTAAGTTTACCTCCACTCCGGCCAAGAAAAAATCTTTTAAAGTCTTTTTACAAGAAGGGCAGATTTCCTTCCACTTCTGGTCAACAATCTTCTACAGGTCGCTTTGCTACTAAGCGTCAGCAACCTAAACAGGCTAGGCCTAAACCTGCAGGGGCTGCTGCAACCCAGCAGTCCCAAGCCCCTCAGGGTTTTTGACTTGATACTAGAGAACTTAACCTTTCTGGCTCTACAACAGCCAGAACCTCTCACCATTCCAGGAAGGTTAGCTCATTTTGCTCCTAGATGGGAGCAAATCACATCAGAGCAGTGGACCCTCTCCATCATCAGAGAGGGCTACAAACTTCATTTCTCAGACCTTCCTCCCTACACCATGGTGAGACATTTCAATTCTCCCACATCTCTCCTCGACCTTCTGGATCAGGAGGTAACCACCCTTCTGGCCCAGAGGGCCATAGAAGTTCCTCTTCTTCAATAGGGGTCAGGGTTTTACTCCCCCCTACTTTCTCATTCCAAAGAAAACAGGGGGATACAGACCCATTCTAGATCTCAGAGAATTGAACAAGTTTCTATGCAAGGAGAAGTTCAAGATGATTTCTTTAGGCACTTTCCTTCCATACCTACAGAGTCAGGATTGGCTTTGTTCTCTAGATCTCAGGGATGCGTACACTCATATACTTATCCATCCATCCCACAGAAAATTCCTACGTTTTCTGTTCCAGGGAAAACATTACCAATACAGTGTGCTTCCTTTCGGTCTAGCCTCTGCTCCAAGAGTGTTCACCAAATGCATGGCAATAGTTGCTGCATTTCTACGCACTCTGGGAATATTTGTCTTCCCCTACCTAGACGACTGGCTCATCCGAGCTCCATCTCAGTCAGAAGCCCAAATTTCCCTGGACCGCACCAGACGCATTCTGCAGTATCTGGGACTTGTAGTAAACCTCCCAAAGTCTCAGCTCACCCCTACTCAGTCCCTAGAATTCATAGGGGCCTAGTTGGACACCGCTACTGCAAGAGCCTATCTTCCCCATGCTCGTTGCCAACGTCTAGTGCAGTTAGCCTCCCAGATTCAGTCAAAGAGCCACTTAACTGCCTGGGAGATGCTACAGCTACTAGGCCACATGGCTTCCACAGTACATGTGGTGCCCTATGCTCGCCTACACATGAGAGCAGCTCAATGGACTATGTCCACCCAGTGGACTCAAGCTTCAGGAGCTCTCTCAGACCAAATAGCAAACTCCAAACGTCTCTTTTGGTCTCTCCAATGGTGGATATCCACTCAAAATCCGTTAGATGCCTCCCAAACAGGTTGGGGAGCTCATCTACAGGACCTCTCCACCCAAGGCACTTGGTCCCCACAGGAGACCTCTCTTCATATCAACCTCTTGGAACTTCGAGCAGTGTTCCTAGCTCTCAAGGTCTTTCATACCCTCCTCAGCCACCAGACAGTCCTCATTCAAACGGACAATCAGGTAGCCATGTTTTACATAAACAAGCAAGGAGGAACTGGCTCTCTGTCGCTTTGCAACGAAGCTCTAAGATTATGGGCCTTCGCCAGAGAGCATCAAATCCATCTCCTGGCAGTAGATGTCCCAGGGATTCAAAACTCTTGGGCAGACAGACTCAGTCGAGTTCTGCTTCCACACGAATGGTCCCTGCACATGGATCAGGTACTCAGAATCTTCCAGGAATGGGGAACCCTGGACATAGACCAATTTGCAAGTCCGTGGAATGCCAAACTTCCCCGGTTCTGTTCCAGAATTCCGTGTCAGGGAGTTCAGGCCAAGGATGCCTTCCTCCTCCATTGGGGTCAGGACTTCCTGTATGCCTTTCCACCCATTCCTTTGATTCCCAAGACTCTGTTCAAACTTCAGAGGGATCAAGGATCTATGATCCTCATAGCTCCATGCTGGCCACGCCAAGTGTGGTACCCTCTACTTCTGCATCTCTCCCAAGCCCCCTCCCTGGACTTGGGAGCTGCTCCAGACCTTCTGTCTCAGGCGGAGGGGACTTTGTGGCATCCAAACCCCATGTCCCTTCACCTCAGAGCTTGGTTACTGAAGGCCTAGACCTTCAAGACTTCAATCTTTCGCAGCAAGTGAAGGATATCCTCCATGCTTCCAGGAAACCTTCCATTAGGCGTTCCTATGCTTTTAAATGGAAAAGATTTTCCATTTGGTGTGCTCAACAGGGTCTTGACGCTCTGGCACTTCCTGTGAATTCTCTATTGGAATATCTCCTGCATCTTTCCAATGCAGGCCTTATGACAAATTCAGTAAGGGTCCATTTAAGTGCTATTGCAGCATCCCTTAAGCCTATCAATGGACAACCTGTTTCCTCTCATCCTCTTATTGCAAGATTTATGAGAGGCCTAACTTTAACTAAACCTCCCATTCGACCTCCTCCGGTGGCATGGGACTTAAATTTTGTTCTTGGTCAGCTTATGAAGCCACCTTTTGAACCCTTAGCCACTGCCTCCTTGAAATTTCTTTCCTGGAAGGTTATTTTCCTTATTGCAATCACTTCTGCTCGCCGTATCAGTGAACTGCAGGCCTTAGTGGCTAATCCACCTTATACAAGGTTTCATCATAAGGTAGTCCTTGGGACAAATCCTCACTTTATGCCTAAAGTGGTCTCACCTTTTCATCTTAATCAAGAGGTATATTTACCTGTCTTTTTTCCAGCTCCTCATGCATCCAGTGCAGAGAGGAACCTTCATACTCTAGATTGTAAAAGAGCTCTTGCTTTTTACTTACACGGGACACAGCAACATAGAAAGTCTTCCCAGCTTTTTGTTGCTTTTGATCCTTCTCATTTAGGACTTCCAGTCTCTAAGAGAACACTGTCCAATTGGATTGCTCAGTGTATTTCTTTTGCTTACCAGAGTAAGAACCTTTCTCTGGAGGGCCATGTAACAGCTCACAATGTGAGGGCCATGGCCACCTCTATGGCTCATCTTCATTCTGTGTCCATCGACCAGATCTGTTGAGCAGCCACCTGGGCCTCGGTTCATACCTTCACAGCCCATTACTGTTTGGACAAGGACTCCCGCCGGGATGCCTTGTTTTGTCAGGCTGTCCTCAGACACCTGTTCCATTCTTGAACAACTCCTGCCCTCCTTCCCTGAATGGATGCCTGAGATCCATAGGAAGATGAGGAACCCTTCAGGGTCTCATACCCTTGGGGATCTCCCAGGCATCTTAGCTAGGGAGTCCCCATATGTGAGGACTCATTCCTGCTTGTTCCTGGAGATAGCACAGATCTCCAGGAACAAGCAGGAATGAGTCTTCACATATGGGTACGTCGGTACCGATGGAGCCTGCACGGGAATGCTTCCCAGCTTCCAATCAGAAAGTTTTTGGCAGCATCCCTCGCGCCTGCGCAGTGACTTCCCGCCTTCTCCACAGCCTCTCTTCAGTTTTAGTTTTTCCGTGGAGCCGGCAGGACGTCCTCCTGTCACCGCAGAAACTTTTCTTTTTAATTGCTTTAATTACTTTAGTTTTCTGTTTTCTTGTGGTCGCGGCTGTATTTCCCGCTACCACCGGTATCGCCGGTGGATTTTTGGCTAAATTCTGAGAAACTTTTCTTCAGTTTTTTTACCTTAACTTCTTGGGCCTACTAGGCCTTTTTCATTATGGAGCCTTCTTTTCCTAAGAAGTGCATTCGATGTCGAAACACTTGTTTCTTTTTAGACACCAATAGTTGGTGTCTCAACTGTGTGGGTCCTGACCCTTTTTCCCTTGACTTGTCAGGAGATAATTTTGTGAGGAAACCTTCAGTATTTAGAGTTTCCCTCAATACCATTTTTTCCTCGGCAGTGAGGGTACCCGGTTTCTCCACTTCACAGGATCAGGTAACCCAAAAACAGTCTGTTAAGACTAGCCAATGCTTGAGTGGTATGTCCCATGCCCAGCATGGTGACGGCTCCGGCCTTACCCTCAAGAACCCATTGGCATTACCCCTGCGGGAGTCTTCGGGCTCCAAAGCGTTAAAGGGGTTTCAGAATGTTCCTGGGGCTCACCCCTCACAGAACATACTTGAGCCATACGCGGGGGTGGTATCCGCTTCGAGCGGTACCAAGCCTCCGGCATCGGCACCGGTGTCGAGTATTCCACTCTTCACCAGGGATCGTCATCGGGCATCCTCGGTACCTTCGGGACCTATCGATACGCACCGCATTGACTTCCCTCAATCTCAGCCATGCTCCGGGATGGTACCGGCGTCGATCGGTTCCGATACCCTGGCATCGGCATCGATGTGGACCACCTTACCCTTTGCAAGAGGTGCTCATCGGGTATCCTCGGTACCGTCAGTATCGATCGATGTAACCCAGTCTGCCTTAGTGGTATCGGCGTCGGCACCTTCGCAACATGCATCTATAGTATCGCTTACTTCGATGCCGAGTCTTGAGCCGATATCTAGTTTTGAGGACTGCGTACCGACGCGTCCCGGAACCGACTCCTGTCGTTTCCAGATAGGCAGTTCCGAAGATCATAGCCATAACTGCCTCATGATCTCGGTACCACTGCAGCAGTTCCCGATGGCTACTTCATCTGCTAATCCTGTATCAGTATCGATGCCTATTCTTGCACCGATACCTACTTTGGAACCGATACCTGGCGTTGGTGAAGTACCCTGTACCTCCTCTGGTGCTCAGGCTCTTTCTTTAGCCTTACCAGGGATGGTTCCCATAGGAGATCAGTCTTTTCAGGCTTTTCTCCGGGATATGGCAACCTTTCTTAATATTTCTATCCCTGGTTGTGAACCTACTCATGGCTTACCGGCACAAATAGAGAATATAACATTTCCTTTACATCCTGCTCTGCAGGATCTCCTTCTCAGGGTCTGGAAATCGCCCTTACGACTTCCTCCAGTCTCTACAGACATTGAGGTTCGGTACCGGGTGCCACCCCCTCCAGGGTTCCAAAAGCCTCAACTTTCTCATCGTTCCCTTGTAGTGGAATCGGCACTGAGGAAAGTTAAGAGCAAGAAGAAGCATTCTTCTTATCCACGGGTCGTTCTTCAAGAACACTCGATGCTTTTGGTCGTCAAGCCTTCCAAAACTCTATGCTGGCCTCCAGAGTTCTTTCATATATTTTTCATATGAGTCTAACACTCCAGGAAGTCACAGAGAAATGGTCTCTTTTGACCCCTTTTTTACCAGAGCCCAAGGCTACGGATTATTCCTTGCTCATCAATCACAGCCGGAATATATTTTGGTTCCTATCTCGTGCTTCTATAGACTCTTTTGAGTCCATTAGCAGATCCTCTGCTATTGCCATTGCAGCACGTCGCAGAGCCTGGCTTGAAGCTTCAGACTTGAGCAGATGGGCACAAACTATACTGGCTCATTCTCCTTGTACAGGAGAAGGTCTCTTCAATAAGGAGGCTTTACGTCAGGTTGCTCAATGCTCCACTGATTCTCCTTCCACTAAAAACCATTCTAAGCCACCTCCTTCTTCAAAGAGTAGGAAATGTCCTACCAAACCTTCTTTCCCTAAGAAAAGAAAGTTTCATTCATCTCCTGCCCATCATTCGGCTGTACCTAAACAGGGGACGCCTCAGCCTAGTCTGAAGTCCTCCAGTTCTGGCCAGTCTCAGCATTCCCAGCAACCATAGGGGCCGGGAATTGTAACTTACACTTCACTTCTACATATTAGAAGTTTATTCACTGTGCTTTTCTTTTCAGTGTACTAACCTGACGGGGAAAAATTTTTTGTTCAGGGACAACACACTTCTCCTCTTATTACTCTCTAGAAGAGCAGTTGCAACTATCCCCTGATAGTTTCTATCCCAACTGGACATTTTTTCCTTCAGTTGACTTACCCTATGGGTACGTCACCCTCCAATCACTTGAGGGTTACCATACTGAACAGCTTCTCTGCCAAGCTCGTTCCCCAGACAGGGAGAAGAGATATCTCCTCTCTTTTCTTGTCTGTTTTTCTTTATTCAGCACAGGACAATCTCTCTGCTGTTTCCGTCAGCAGCTCTGCCTGCAGGAGTTACAGTAATTGTATTACTGGAACTTTTTCCAAGTTCCAGTCCCTTGTTCAAAATTTTGTCTAGCCTCAGTAGTGATTCCAAACTATCTTGGATCCTCCTACTAGTTTAGGCTTTCTCATATTATTCTAACCATCTCCTCTCCTAGGATATGGCAACACATCTGACTTCAGTCAGTTTATCTCATAACTCTCCTGCACAATGCTCTCTGCAGTCTTCAGAGAAGCTTTCTACTATGAGGGCCTTGCTATAGAGCATTGACCTTGTCTCTGAAGTTTCTCTATTAGTAGGGAAAAACTTATAAACCCTTCCTATGCCTGTGAGGGTTCTCCACACCCCCTCTAGCCTGGGGTGTTAACACGAGATATCAGTTATTCTGTGTGAAAATCCAAGGCTTCTGTTTACGCATGTTACCTCTGGGTCCTTCCTTACGTCCTTCTGGTATCTTCCCTGCGTTTCTCCACATCTACCATGTCAGTGTTCTGTGGAACTCCCGCCTTGTTCTTTAGAGATTCATATGTTCATCTGTTCTCACGCGAACATCACGGTTATCTGCTTAGATTGCCTTTCTGCATCCCTCAATCCATGAAAATAGATTTTCTATTCATATCCCAAGTGGGTTCACCCTCTTGTAGAGCACAGAATCTTTTTCTTTTATATTCCCCATGTACAATTATGGGGCTGGGTGGTAAACGTGTATCTTCAACCTGTTGCCTTGTATGTAGCATCTCCATATATGTCTACATACCTATATCATTGCTCTGGGGGTGCTAAATCAAGCCCCACAAATTTACATATCTTCAGGTATATCATATCTATATCTATATATATCCTAATATACACATCTGAACATATGTATATATGTATATGTAGATATATATATAAATATATACATATATTTTCCAGCCACATGTATATATCCCTATATATATATGTGTTTGATAAGGGGCCTCTTAAGGGTTGATCTGTCTTACACACTATCACCCTTACTGTCTAGACTACATGTTTTACCTCCTAGAGGTTTTCGACAGTCTGTCGCCCTACGTCCCATGCCATCTTACGATGCAGAAACTGTTAGGCACCAATACCCTCTTTGGTGCTAACATCTCCATTTTTTCTTTAAGTCCATGAAGCATCAAGCTTCAATATTTTTCCTATCTCTCGCCAGCTAGGAAAAACAGTGTACCTCTTTATCTTGAGTACACAACTGTTTTCCATGGGAATAGGGGATTTTTTCCAGTTCCCCTCTTCCCGCCAGGACTGGGCTAGTTGTCCAACTCCGTCAGTCTTCTTCCTTTAGTCCTCAGTGTTAATGACCTTATGCCTAAAGGAGTTTTCAGCTTTTCCCATAAAGCTTTCCATTGAAGACCTGACGTCAAATCCTACCCAGTTGACACCTGGATCATCTACTACCTCCAGGTCTGGACCTTCATCCTCACTGCTGAGAGGTCACCTTGAAGATTCTGCTACTGCTTATCCAGTAGACTCCATCATGCTTTCTACTTCCTACAATACAGTAGGTAAGCTGCATATTTTAAGTGTACATTAAATGTCTCTTAATGCTACTCATTATGTCTACCAAGGACTCCTGTAGTTTGTACAACCCTCTAGTCCTTGGCTATGCTGTTCTTTCCTCACAGCTCCTTTATTGTCAACTCCTACCCTCCATCCCACATTGGATGCCGGGGATTCCTGGAGTCAAAATGCACCCCTGATCCAGGCACTTGCATTTTTATGGGATCTCCCCCTGGCATCTCCAGCTAGGGAGTCCCCATATGTGAAGACTCATTCCTGCTTGTTCCTGGAGATAGCACAGTTACTTACCTGTAACAGGTGATCTCTGGGAACAGCAGGAATTAGTCTTCACAACCCTCCCACCTCCCCTAGGAGTTGCATCTTTTTTATCTTCTTCCTTTTCTCTCCTCGCCTTTGTCTCAGCTCTGAAACTCAACTGAAGAGAGGCTGTGGAGAAGGCGGGAAGTCACTGCGCAGGCGCGAGGGATGCTGCCAAAAGCTTTCTGATTGGAAGCTGGGCAGCATTCCCGTGCAGGCTCCGTCGGTACCGACGTACCCATATGTGAAGACTAATTCCTGCTGTTCCCAGAGATCACCTGTTACAGGTAAGTAACTGTGCTTTACTTACCTGTAACAGGTGATCTCTGGGAACAGTAGGAATTAGTGCTCACAACCCTCCCACCTCCCCTAGGAGTTGTATCTCTCTCTTTGTCTTTCCTTTCCTTTCTCTCTCTATTGTCTCAGCTTTAAACTTGAACTGAGGAGAGTTGGTGGGAAAGGCGGGAAGGCAGCGCGCATGCGCTGTGGGATGCCCCAAAAGCTTTCATTCTGGGAAGCTGGGGAGCATTCCCGCGCAGGCTCCGTCGGTACCGACGTACCCATATGTGAGGACTCATTCCATATGTGAGGACTAATTCCTGCTGTTCCCAGAGATCACCTGTTATAAGTAAGTAACTGTGCTTTCTCCAGGAACAAGCAGGAAGCCAGTCCTCACGTATGTGATGTCGGCACTGACGGAGCCTGCGCGGAGCAAATCCCCAGCTTTCAAAGAAAGTCTTTGGGATTGCTGAACATAAGAACATAAGATATGCCATGCTGGGTCAGACCAAGGTCCATCAAGCCCAGTATCCTGTTTCCAACAGTGGCCAATCTAGGTCATACGTACCTAGCAGTTTCCCCAAAAGATACAGGTTCCACAATGCTTGTATTGGGTCAAGCATTGATATCCTGGGTCCCTTCTTAATAATGGTTTATGGACCTTTCCCCCAGGAACTTGTCAAAACCTTTTTTAAACCCAGCTACACTAACGGCCTTTACTACATCCTCCAGTAACAAATTCCAGAGTTTGATTACACGTTGAGTGATAAAATATTTTCTTTTATTAGTCTTAAATAGTTTACCCTGTAGCTTCATTGCATGTCCTCTAGTCTTTCGATATTCTGATAACGTAAACAATCGATCTATGTTTACCCGGTCCACTCCGTTCATTAATTTACAGACTTCTATCATATCTCCCCTCAGCCGTCTCTTTTCCAGGTTAAAGAGCCCTAGCCTTTTTAGCCTTTCTTCATAGGGGTATCCTTCCATCCCCTTTACCATTTTGGTGGCTCTTCTCTGAACCTTTTCTAATAACGCTATATCCTTTTTAAGATACGGCGACCAGAATTGCACACAATATTTAAGGTGCGGTCTCACCGTGGAATGATATAGAGGCATTATAATATCTTTTGTTTTATTTTCCATTCCTTTCCTTATGATACCTAGCATTCTGTTTGCTCTCTTGGCTGCCGCTGCACACTGGACCGAGGGTTTTAACATGGTATGCACAATGATGCCTAAATCTTTTTCCTGGGTGGTGGTTCCTAATGTGGAACCTTGCATCGTGTAACCATAGTTTGGGTTGTTCTTCCCTAGGTGCATAACTTTGCACTTGTCCACATTAAATTTCATCTGCCATTTTGATGCCCAGTCTTCCAATTTATCAAGATCCTCTTGCAATTTTCCACAATCATCTTGGGTTTTAACAACTTTCAATAGTTTTGTCTCATCTGCAAATGTGATAACCTCACTCGTTTTTCCCTTTTCCAGGTCATTTATGAATATGTCAAAAAGCAGCGGACCCAGCACAGATCCCTGGGGTACTCCACTATTCACCTTTTTCCATTGGGAAAATTGGCCATTTAGCCCTACCCTCTGCTTTCTGTCTTAATCAGTTCATGATCCAGAATAGTACACTGCCTCCTATCCCATGACTCTTTAGTTTTGCCAAAAGTCTCTGATGAGGGACCTTGTCAAAGGCTTTCTGAAAGTCCAAATACACTATATCAACCGACTCGCCTTTGTCTACCTGTTTATTCACACCTTCAAAAAACCATAACAGATGAGTAAGAGAAGATCTTCCTTGTCTAAAGCCATGTTGGCTGTCTTCCATTAAGCCATGACTATCTACATGTTCAGCAATTTTGTTTTTTATGATGGTTTCTACCATTTTTCCCAGTACTGACGTCAGGCTCACCGGTCTGTAGTTTCCCACATCACCCCTGGAACCCTTTTTAAAAATGCTGCCACGCATGCATTGTCCTCTTCCCGCCCAAAGGTGACATCTTGCTCAGTCTCCCTTTTTCTGCGGAAGTCTTCGGACGCGCGTCCTCATCCCTCAGAAAAAGTGTTTAATTTTCGGCCTCTGGCCTGTGTTTTTTCCAGTAATATCGGTCCTCTACCGTCCTTCCTTGCTCTTCTTTTTTCCTTGAGCAAGGGGACATCCTTTTCTGTAAAAGCTTTCCTTTTGCGGGCTTCAAACCCTTTTTTCCCTCAACCGCTGGCTGCAAAGGTCTTCGACCTAGCGGGGGCCCTTTTTGCCCCAATGACCACCGGTTTTAAGAAATGTGACACATGCTCCAAAAACATGTCGCTCACGGACACCCATGACTGTTGTCTTCAGTGTCTTGGGGCTGACTGTGACCTGGAGCTCTGCTCTCTTTGCAAGAAAATGTCCTCCAAAGCCCTGCTAAGTTGTAAGCAGAAGTCCGATGACATTTTCCGGAAGGTGGCCCCGGAATCCCCGGCGGCACCCTTGGTTGTCCCTCCACTGTTGGGATCCCACACTTCGGCCCCGTGCTCTCGGCAGGGTCCTCTGAAGTGGAGAGGCGTAAGAAGAAGAAGACCTTGAAGTCGCTGTTGGGGACTCCAGACAAGTGCGAGCACTCCTGCGCTTGGTCGCTCAGCCCTCCCCCTGGCGTTCCTGAGAGTCGGACAAGGAGCAGCCTCAAAAGGTACCTCGTACAGATATGGAGGCCTCTAGCGATGGCGCCTGGTCTCCTGAGGGTCGTCCTGGTGAGGGCACCCTCTCCTCCTCCACGCCAGACCCAGTAACCCCGGTGTCAGCATCGCAGGGACCCATGTCCGCATGGGAGTCCCGAATGCTGGCACTAGAGCGCAGCTTTTCTGCTGCCTTAGTTGCCCAGCTGGCGCTCATGCCCAGCATGGCTGTCCTGCAGCTCGAGATAGAGGTTCCCTCGAGAGGGACACTGAAACCCGCCCTGGAAACCCCCGAGAGCCATGGACCTCATGAGGGTCCTCGGCGTTGGTCTCGCTCGCCTTCCTGGTCCTTGGGAGCAAGATCCTCCAAGGTCTTTGGCTCCAATCAGGCCTCGGCCTCTGGACAGGATGACCAGCCTGAATCGGACTCCTTCTCGGACCTCTCGGGCTGGGAGTCGGATGAGGATACTTCCTCGGAGACCCGTGCCCACAGGGACCTCCCTTTGGACCTATCCACGCCCACCTCAGAGGCATTCGCTGGTGTTTGTACGGGACATGGCACGGGCCCTCAACCTGGCTACGCAGACTGAAAAGGAGCCGCGAGATGAAGAGTTCGTTATTCTGCAGTATGAGTCCCTGCCTCAGGAGTCTCTTACTGTTCCAGTTCCTCCCATTTTGTAAAGGCTGCTCCTCCGCATGTGGGAGACACCTGCTTCAGTCCCCATTGTGAGAAAGCGCCTTGACGCTATGTACAGGGTCCAACATGGCCCGAGGTTCCGGAAGACCCAGCTTCCACACATCTCCGTGGTTGTGGAGTCGGCAATGTGGAAGCAAAGGAGCCCGATGTCACACTCTTTGGTCTCGCTGGGCAGGTAGTCAAAAGCCCTTGACGCCCTTGGGCGCAAAGCCTATGAGGGGTCCATGCTCACATGCCAGATCCAGGCATACCAATTGTATATGGACATGTTCCTGTTTGACCTCACCGAGGAACTCAGCGGGTTCTCTGCAGGCTTCGGGAGGGGGTGGGGGGGGGGTGAACTCCTTTTCAGGTTCCAAACCCTCCTGAGATCCGTCGCAGAGTGTTCGAAGTACCTTTCCCGCACCGCGTATGACTGGTTTGAGTCCTCCGCCTGAGTGGCAGCTGCCCCGATGCCAGGCATGGCTCCAGTCCTCGGACCTGGAGCAGTGGGTCCAGGAGAACCTCCTGGACGTCCCCTGCCTCGGCGAGCAACTGTTTGGTAAACCTATGGAGGATAAGGCCGCTGAGATAGAAACTGAGTTTGTGACTCCAACTCGTCTCTTGCGCAAAACCTCCTCCCTGCCTAGGATGAAGAAGCAGCCCAAGAAGTCGTTCTTCCAAAGGAGGCTCCCCTAACAAGGTTATCCACCCTTCCCACCCACTCCTGCACTGGCTCCTGGCACGCAAGGGAAGGGAGGTGCACATGGCCACCACAAACCTAAAGGGCCTAAGGCCCAGCCACTGGCGCCACCCCAGCCTGCGCAGGGTTTTTGACACCGACGACATAGCCTCTCCCCACTGGCAGTACTTCTGTCGGTGGGAGGACGCCTGTCCCTGTTTGCCCCACAGTGGGCGTCTATCACGTCAGACACCTGGGTCCTCCGGGTGGTCCGCGACTGATACTGCTCTCCTCCCTTCTCTCCAGCGGAGCCTACTCGGCTCCTTTCGCAGCAGACCACTTTGCAGCAGGAACTGTCCAACCTTCTTGCCCAATGAGTGGTCGAAGGTATCACTACATCTTCAAGGCCATTGGTTCTACTCCTGCTACTTTCTCGTTCCAAAAAAGACAGGGGGGGGGGGCGGGGGGCCTATGCCCCATTCTCGATCTCCAGAACCTAAACAAGTTCCTGTTGCGAGAGTGGCTCAGTGGTTGGGACAGGTTACCTAAGGCCGGGGGTTCAGTTGCTGCATGGGGACAAGCAACCTCATGCCGGAGGGACTGGGGTCTCTACACCCATGGCCACTCCTTGTGGCCTTAGACAAGCCACTTAACCCTCCATTGCCTCAGGTGCACTTAGATTGTGAGCCCTTCGGGGACAAGGGAATAAAAAGTACCTGTTAGTATAATTGTAAACCACATTGATTCTAAAGAGCACAGTATAAAAAAAATAAAAGAAAATAAGAATGTTATCGCTTAGCGTCCTGCTGCCCACATCCTAGTCCACTTCCAGCACAGGCAGTACCTGCACTTCAGGATGCAGGAGGAACACTACCAAAACGGTGCTCCTTTTCGGGCTCGTGTCTGCACCGCGGGTTTTCACAAAGTGCCTCACTGCAGCAGTCGCCTCCCTCAGGTGGCAGGGCATACCCGTCTTCCCCTATCTTGACGACTGGCTCATCATGGGGTACTCGATCGGCGAAGCCTGCCTGGCAGTGTGGCACACGATCCTTCTCGAACGCCTCGGCTTGTTAGTCACCTACTCCAAGTCCCACCTTGAGCCGGTGCAGAACCTGGAGTTCATCGGCACACGCCTCGACAGGGTGCGAGCAACCGCCTTCCTACCTGCAGACCGGGCAGATCGCTTCTGGGCCGTGGCGACTCAGGTCCAGAACACGGCTTGTGTTACGGCAAGGGCCATGCTGCGCCTCCTAGGACACATTGTCTCCACCGTTCTTGTTGTCCCCCATGCCTGCATGCCCATGCGGACAGACCATTGGTGCCTCAGGGTACAATGGAGCCAGCCTTCGGCCACCTCAGAGACCCTATCCGGGTCTTCCATAGTCTCCACAAATCCCTGAGTTGGTGGCGGGACCCACGAAATCTCCTTTGGGGAAATGCCCTTCCAGACCCCACAGCACAAGCTCATCCTATCGACGGATTCTTCCCTGTTGGGGTGGGGAGCCCTCTGAGGCGCATTGTACACACAGGGGCTGTGGTCGCCCGAGGAGTCTCAACAGCAGATCAACCTGCTCGAGCTTTAAGCGGTCCGATGGGCCCTGAGGGCCTTCGAGGGCTATCTGTGGGGAAAGTCGGTGGTCCTGCAGACCGACAACAGGGTAGCCATGTTTTACATAAACAAGGAGGGGGGAACAGGATCCTGTATCCTCTGCGGAGAGGTGATCCTTCTTTGCTCCTTTGCATTTTGCTGGGGGGGATGACCCTACGAGTGGTCTACCTCCCATTCCAGGAGAATGTCTTCACAGACAAACTCAGCAGGATCCTCCTCCCACATGAGTGGCACCTGGATCCGGAGGTCGCCGACCTTTTGTTCTGTCGGTGGGGACCCCCATCCATGGATCTGTTCGCCAGCCTGGTGAACGCATAGCTTCCCCGCTTTTGCTGCCTGGTTCCGCACCCAAGCAGGATGGCCCCATATGCGTTCCTCTTGAGCTGGACCTTCGGTCTTCTTTACCTGCTGGACCTCCAGTCTTCTTTACGTGTTCCCTCCCACTCCTCTCATTGCGAGGACCCTTCACAAGGTTCAGCGTGACCGAGCTTTGGTGATCCTCGTGGCACCCTTGTGGCCTCGACAGCTTTGGTTTCCGCTTCTGCTCCAGTTCTTGTCCAAGCCTCCAGTCTCCCTGGGCTGTGCCTCGGGCCTACTAATGCAGGAGAAGGGTCGGGTACTCCATCTGAACCTGGCCTCACTGTCCCTTTCGCCTGGCGGCTGAACGGGGTCGCCTTAGCTCCGCTAACCCTCCCGGAGGAGTTCGATTAGGTTCTCCTCGCGTTGAGGAAAGACTTGACGAGACGGGCATACGCCTTTAAGTGGCGACGCTTCTTGGTCTGGTGCTCCGAGCTCCAGATTGACCCGTTCTCTTGCTCTACCCGGTGGGTTCTTCAGTATCTCCTCCACCTCTCAAAGGCAGGGTTGAAATCCAGTTCGGTCAGGGTACACCTGAGCGCCATTTTGGTGAACCACCTCCCCATCAAAGGGAAGCCCATCTCGGGGCAGCCCTTGGTCTCCCGCTTCATGTGAGGTCTCTTGCTTTCCAAGCCTCCTATCCGGCCTCCTCCGGCGGAATGGGATCTCAATGTATTACTTATGCAGCTTAAATGATCACCCTTCGAGCTGAATGTGACATGCTCGCTTCTGCATCTCTCCTGGAAGGTGGTCTTCCTGGTGGCTTTTACTTCGGTTCACCGAGTCAGCGAACTCCAGGCCCTCATGGCTGAGGCTCCATACATCAGGTTCTACAGGAGCAGGGTCGTTCTCCGCACCCATCCCAAGTTTCTACTGAAGGTGGTCTTGGACTTTCATCTCAATCAGGAGATAGTCCTACCTACCTTCTTCTCGAGACCGCATGTCGACTGGGCATCGGCGGTATTACATACACTCGACTGCAAGAGGGCTCTTGCCTTCTACCTGCAGCGTACCCAAGCTCATCACATGTCTGACTGGCTCTTTGTCACCTATGATCCCAATCGCCTGGGACAAGCAGTCACCAAACGCACCATTTCTGCCTGGGTGGTGGGCTGCATCGCCTTCACCCAAACAAAGACGGGCGCCCCACTGGATCGATGGGTCACAGTACATGGCTTCCGGACCAAGGCGGCTTCGGTGGCTTTGCTGCGCTCAGTGCCTCTAACGGACATATGCCGGGCTGCGATCTGGTCTTTGGCGAACTCTTTCAGTTTGCACTACTGCCTGTAGAGGGAGTCCCGCCGGGACAGCACCTTCAGCCAGGCTGTACTCCGTAATCTGTTCAGGGTATAAGCAACTCCTGCCCTCCAACCCTTCTTCGACAGCTACTGAGAGCTTCGCCCCAGGGACCCAAAGACTCTGGCTCCTTCGGGCATCGACTTCTGCTCACAGCCTTGTGGAGGCATTTTTGGGTTACAGGCTTGGTAGCCTGTAGCTGGGGAGTCCCATATATGAGGACTGACTTCCTGCTTGTTCCTGGAGAAAGCGTAGTTACTCACCTGTAACAGGTGTTTTTTAGGGATAGCAGGAATCAGTCCTCACTACCCTCCCACTTCCCCTGAAGAGTTCTATTTTTGTCTTTTCATTGCCATCCTGTTTAGTAGGGCTCTAGCTGGGGGACGTGACTGAGCAAGATTGCACCTTTGGGTGGGAAGAGGACCACGCATATGTGGCAGCAATCCCAAAGGCTTTCTTTGAAAGCTGGGGAATTGCTCCACGTGGGTTCCGTCGGTGCCGAGGTCACCATAAGTGAGGACCGATTCCTGCTGTCCATGGAGAACACCTGTTATAGGTAAGTAATTACACTTTCCTGACATTGCCTTTCAGTCTACCCCCTTGCAGCTTCATGTTATGCCCTCTAATTTTACAGCTTCCCCGTCTTTGGAAGAGGTTTGTTTGTTCATTAATATTCTTTAAGTATTTAAAGGTCTGAATCATGGCTGCCCTGTCCCTCCTGTCCGCCAGAGTTTACATATTTAGGTCTTCAAGTCTTTTATCATAAGTCTTCTGATGCAGACTCCAAATCATTTTGGTCGCCTTCCTCTGAACCATTTCCAGTCTTTTTATATCCATTGTGAGATACGGTCTCCAAAACTTGAACACAATATTCCAAGTGAGGCCTCACCAGTGACTTGTACAGTGGCATTAGTATCTCTTCCTTTCTGCTGGTTATTCTTCTCTGCATGCAACCCAGGATCCTTCTGGCTTTTGCCACTGCCTTGTCGCACTGTTTTGCCACATTAAGAGCCTCAGAAACAATCACTCCAAGGCCCTTCTCCTAGTTCGTGCACACCAATCTCTCCTCCCCAATCGCATACAAATTCCCTGCACTTCTTCACATTAAATCTTAACTGCCAAGCGTTAGACCATTCTTCCAGCTTGTGTAGATCTTTCCTCATGTTCTTCACTCCCTCGGGGGAGTCCACTCTGTTGCAAATTTTTGTCTCATCTGCAAAAAGACAGACTTTTCCAATCAGTCCTTCAGCAATATCACTCACAAATACATAGAACAGTACTGGTCCCAGTACCGAACCATGGAGCACACCTCTAATCCCCTTCCTTTCATCCAAGGTGATGGCAAATTGAACTCACTTATGTCGTCTGTCAGTCAATCAATTTCTGATCCAGTTCACCACCTTGGGAAACATCCCCAAGTTGTTGTTTGATAAGCCTCCTATGAGGAACCATATCAAAGTCTTTGCTGAAATCCAGGTAGATGACATCCATCGCATGCTATTAATCTAGTTCTCTGTTTATTCAGTCAAAGAACTCAGATTTGCTTGGCAAGATCATCCTTTGGTAATACCATGTTGACCACCCATGTTGACCACCCAACCCTCCTGGAAAGACTAAAGAAAATTGGGCTTCACGGTACCACGTTAAAATGGTTCCAATCCTACCTCACCGACAGGCAGCTACAAGTCAAGATAGGCCACAACACCTCTCAACCCATAAAAATCCGCCAAGGAGTACCTCAAGGATCCGCCCTCTCGGCCCTTCTGTTCAACATATACATCCAGCCAATATGCGACATCCTGAAAGCGAACAACATTCAATACACCATCTATGCAGACGATATCATGATATACACACCTATCTCAACCGACAACCCAGACTACAATAGAATAACTGACTGCCTAACACAAATGACAAACTGGTGCACGACCAACAACCTCTCAATCAACTACAGCAAGACTGAGGCTCTAATAATCACTCGCAACCCCGACTTCATTCACCCACCGGACATCAAAATAGCAGACACAACCATTCCAATGAAATCCGAAGTAAGATACCTGGGAGTAACCCTGGACAACAAACTAAATCTCATGTCTCACGTCAACAAAACGGTCAAGAATGCATACTATAGAATGAGAATCATCAGACGGCTTAAACCCCTCCTCGACGCAGAACACTTCCGCACAGTATGCCAAGCGCTCATCACCCCATTATTGGACTTCTGCAACCCCATCTACCTTGGCCTACCAAAGCAAACTCTCAAACCGCTCCAACTAGCCCAAAACACCGCCGCACGCATAATTTCTGGCTCAACAAGACATGAACACATTACCCCGGTTCTCAAAGATCTACACTGGCTCCCAATCAGCTCACGTATCAAATACAAAACAATAATGAACATATTCAAAATCAAGCACCACATTTCAGCAAACAGCCTGCACACCCTCATTCATCCAGACACCAGCACCCGCCCGAGAAGAAAAGGAACCTCCAACAGAGTCAACACACCAAGAGACTTCAGAAAAACACGAAAGGACACCACAGAGAGAGCCCTCTCCCTGGCAGCTCCAACCATCTGGAACTCCCTCCCAGATGATCTGAGATCGACAACGGACCTCAAAGACTTCCGCAAACAGCTGAAGACAACTCTGTTCATAGAACATTATGGACACATCACGTAATCAACAAAGCCTGATCAACAAAGACCCCGACGAGAGATTGTAAGACACCGACAAGAGATTGTATATCGGCACAGGATCTAGCTCAAGCCCTATCTGGACAGTACCTTGTATTATAGAACATGCTGTATTATAGCGCACACTGTACATAGCCCACCCTAATCTAGAAACACCCTCCTCACACGCACTTCACATCACTGCCCCCACTGCATGAACTCCCCCCCCCCCGCACACTATTCCTCCTGCATGATCCCCCCCCGCACACTTCATCTGATTGCATTGTTGTGACACCGCCTTGATTTTTATGATAAGACGGTTTAGAAATACTTTTAAATAAATAAATAAATAAATGTTGCCTCGGATCATGCAACCTGTTGTTTTCGAGAAAGTCCACTATTTGCTCTTTCAGGAGTGTCTCCTTTACTTTTTCCGCCACAGAGGTAAGACTTGTCACTTTTTCCCTATTACCATTTTTGTGAAGAGGTACCACATCAGCCCTTTTCCAGTCCTGTGGAACTTCTACTGTCTCCAAGGATTTATTAAAAACATCCTTTAACTACCCTGCAAGAACCTCTCTGAGCTCTTTCAGTATCCTGGGATGTATCCTATCCGGTCCCATAGCCTTGTCCACTTCCAGTTTTGCAAGCTGTTCTAACACATCATCTTTAGTGAATGTTGTGGTATCTACTGCATTCCTATTTGAATATTTGTCAATCACAGGTGGTCCTTCTCCAGGATTTTCTTTAGTAAGAACAGAGCAGAAGTATTTAGCATTTTTGCTTTTTCAATGTCACTTTTCACAAATCCATTCCCAGCATTTTTGAGTCCTGTGATTACACCTCTGATTTTTACTCCTCTCCTGAATATAACTGAAAAACGTTTTGTCGCCACACTTCACATCTTTAATCATCTTTTCTTTTGCCTTTGATTTTGCTATCCTTATTTCTCTTAGTTTTGATCCTGTATTCTTTTCTTTGTTCCTCTGTTTGTGCACTTCTGAATTTTGTGAAAGCTGTGTTTTTTGTCTTTATTTGTGCAGCCACTTCTTTGGAGAACCAAATAGGTTTCTTTTACCTCTTGTTTTTATTTACTTTTCTTACATATGTATCTGTTGCCCCTTTTATTGCCTCCTTTAGTTTAGCCCATTGCAATAACACTTCCCTTATCTCCTCCCCACCCTGCCAACTCCTCTTCCAAGTACTTGGCCATTTTACTGAAGTCACTGTTTTTGAAGACTAGGACTTTGAGCTTCTTGCTTTGATTGGACTGCACCTTGGCCTTTATCTCAAACCTCACCATGTGGTGATCGCTGCTGCTCACATGGGCACCCACCCGGATATTCGACACGCTATCTCCATTGGTGACTAAATCCAGCATTGAGCTTTCCCTGGTCAGTTCCATCATCATTTGTCTAAGTAATGCATCTTGGAAGGCATCTACAATTTTTTTACTTCTTTCCAGATTTGCAGAAGGAATACTGCAATCAACATCGGATAGATTAAATTCACCCAATATGATCACTTCCGCCTTCGTGGCTATCTTTGCAATATCAATAATCAATTCACTATCCATTTCTTCGGTTTGAGTTGGAGTCCTGTAGACTACACCAGTATGGATGACAGTGCCATCTCCTCTTTCCAACACAATCCACAGTGCACCTTCTTTTCACCATGTCCCCTGCATTTCAATAGCTTTAATATTGCTTTTGAC
The DNA here is from genome assembly GCA_033557465.1 of Ichthyophis bannanicus. NCBI lineage: Eukaryota > Metazoa > Chordata > Amphibia > Gymnophiona > Ichthyophiidae > Ichthyophis > Ichthyophis bannanicus. Next base: position 624,029,694 of record CM066033.1, read on the forward strand.
ATATAGGGCTACTCCTCCTCCTTTTCTACTCTCTCTATCTCTTCTAAATAGATTATAGCCAGCTATAGGTATATCCCATTCATGTGACTCATTAAACTATGTTTCTGTAATGGCCACAATGTCCAAGTCCATTTCCACCATTAGGGCTTCCAGGTGAGGAACTTTGTTGGCTAGGCTTCGAGCATTTGTGCTCATTGCTTTCCAGCATTTGTTAACTGGCTGGCCATGGATTTTGTTCTACATGCCTCTTCCCACTTGCCATTGATGTGTGATTTAAAAGTGTGGCTGTTTCTAATGTTATGCTTTTGCTTGGAGTGATGTCCTGAACTTGTCCTTTTCCATCTTTCACCCACTATCCCTAGTTTAAATGCCTGTCCTCATACTGCCTGAATTTTTCACTTAGGATCCTTTTCCCTGCGATGGAGAGATGTAGTTGATCAGCACAGTAGAGCTTCTTGTTGATCCATCTGTTTCCCCAGTAGCCTATATATCAAAATCCTTCTTGTTTGCACTAGGTTGGGAGCCATGTAGTAAAGTTGTTTATGCGATGCTGCCTTTCTGCCCACTTACCAAAATTGAGAATGCTATAATGTTAACAATGGGCTTGAGTTTCTCTCCCAGAGTCTGGAAGTCCCTTTGAAATGCAGAGGCACTGTTTCTGGCCAGGTCAGTTGTACCCATGTGGATGATATCAATTTTGGAGTACTCATTTTTTGCACTAACTTTACCAACAATTTGGTTTGTATTCCTGCTGGCTGAAGAGCCTATGAGGTATTTGACCATCTTCTCTCCTTTGAACTGTTCCCAATTTGGTGCCTCGGATGTTGAAATCTCCAAGTAGTAGTAATTTTCTGTTTTGCTTTTTTCTTGATATTTGGTGCATTATCAATAGATTGGGCATTGACTCTGTTTCCACGGATTGGGCACCCTCATTATCCAAGGCAGAGAAGGCATTATGCAGAGATATCTCTTGATGTATAAGGTGTCTCTGCGTTACAAGTTGCAATCTACCTGCCAGAGCCCACTGTGATCTATTTGTTCTTGGGCTGTTTGATTCTTTGTGGGAGCGGTGGTGGATTTTGTTCAGTTTGTACCCTAGTAGAGGTGTGTTTAATTGCTGCCGATTTTTTTCTTAATAGAGTCAATTCTTTATGTATAGCAGCTAACTTGAGGTGCATAGAGCAAGCTGTTAGGTTCCAAATCATTCTTCTCGGAATGAAAGCACCAGTTATTGCATTGAATTTATGACATGCTGATTAAGCAGTCCTTTGTGGCAAAATTAAGTAGGAGACTTAGGTAGAAGACCAGGTCTCTGCAGATTTAAAAGCAAATGTGTACTTCTATTCTAAGTTGCTATATATCACAGTGAAAGTCTCTTCAAAAGGTGAAAAGCAAAAATATCTAAAATGGATGACCAAAGAAACTCTCGAAAATTGCTCATAAATGCAGAGAAGCTTAAAGCCAGAGGATAGAGAGATGTAATCTGGAATCTAACCAAGATTTCCAGCTTGCAGCAAGAGGAAACAAAAGTACTACAATGATGCATGCAAACAAATAGAATTTGAAACTATCAGAGGAATAACGAGATTGATTTTAAAGCTACAAAAATTAGAGAAAATGGCAACCTCTATTAATTTTAACGCACTCGAAGATCCATATTTAAATAATGTTGAGAAGATGAGGGAAAGATGGAAAGAATGTACATTGATTATGCTATAAAGATTAAGTGGGTCAAGAGCCATTTCAACCTGTAGCATATTTCAGTAACTGTTGATAACGGAAGAAGTCATCGAAACAACATTCAAAACATTACCGAAGAATAAAGCATTGGGCTTTGATGGCATTCCTGTTGATGTACTACAGCAATGATATGTAGCTGTTTCAATACTTACAAGGCTCCTCCATGAAATTTGGAAGACATAGTTGTCAACTGACTGGAAAAGATCTGTTCATGCAGATACTGAAGAAAGGTGATCCTACTGACTGTGGAAATGATTGCACAGTTGCTGTGATCCCACAAGCCTGCATGATTCTAGTGAAGATCATTCAGTGGAGACTTCAACTGTACCTGGAACGAGAGCTGACGAAGTGCATGCAGGGTTCAGGAAAGGGGACAAGCTATATCGCAGATGTGAGATGGATTCTTGAAAAGGCAAAAGATTATCAAAAGGATATCTGTTTTATTGACTACAGCAAGGCCCTGGTGTAAATCATGAAGAACTCTGGGCCACCTTAAGTATGGGTGTACCAAAACACCTGATAGATCTTGTACACAACCTTTACATTGATCAAGAAGCAACAGTTTGAACAGAACAAGGAATAAGAGACTGTTTTAAAATCAACAGAGGTGTGCAATAAGGGCTGCATACTTTCCCCATACCTGTTTTGATGCAGAACAAACCATCAGAGAAGGACTGTATGAAGATAACCATGATGTGAAAATTGGGGGTAGACTCATGATCAACCTTTGCTATGTCAGTGATACCACATTGCTGGCTAAAAGCGAAGACGATCTGACAAATCTGTTTTTCAATATCAAGAAATATAGCCTTTTAATGGGCCTGCATCTTAAAATAAAGATGCAGATCCTGACAACTGGCGAAGTCAGTTCCATCCTGAATGGAGAAGAAATAGAAACAGACAATTTTAATCTGATTGGATCAGCAATCAAAGTTTCGAGAAGCATTCAAGAAATCCAATGATGCACTCACTGTTCTTTGCAAAATGTTATGAAGGACCTAGAGAAGATTCTCATATCGACAGACGTATCTGCTTACAAATATTCGACTTGTCGAAGCCATGGTATTTTCAGTTACATCATATGGATGTGGAAGTTGGACAGTGAAGGAAAAAAGTAAGGAAGAAAATAGATGTCTTTGAATTATGGTGCTGGCAAAGAGTACTGTGTATACCATGGACTGCCTGAAGAACAAATTAGTCTGTATTAGAGGAAATCAAACCTAAGCTTTCCATAGCAGCTCAAATAGCAAGACTTGAACTTTCATATTTTGGACACATTATACGAAGAGAGAGATTAGATAGACACATCATGCTTTGCAAGATTGAAGGTCCGCGCAGAAGAGGAGGATGGCTATCAGTGCAGTGGTTCGCTACAGTAACAGCAGCTATGTATACCACTCTGTCATTTAGCTGCCTGACTGAAGACTGAACATAGTTCAGGACAGCTATCCACAGGGTTGCCTTGAGTAGATTCAGCAGAACTTAACACAGAGTACAACAATAATAATATGAGTCCCATACCTCTTTCATCTCAAGGAATGTATAGTCTTTGCCATACACTGATTCTTGGTTGATATGGAAGGGCAGATTAGATAGGCCATGTGGTCTCTCTTTGTCGTTATGTTTCTATGTTTCTGCTAACTTCTCAACGAGCAGTTTCTCAAGATATTTATGAGCCCAGGCTACAATTCCAAAGCTATATAACAGTACAGAAATTGCCGGATGAATAAAGGCTTTCATCTTATTTTGTGATGTTACAGCACTTTTTTAATACACATTTTAATCTCCTGTAATAATCTTTACTCACATTTTCTCTCAGTAAATTTTGCTAGATGATTGCTCTTTCCTTCAGTTCTATATATTTATATAGATCATCCTGTTCAAGTTACTTGATGTCCTGTTATCAGTTGGGGGAATGTTTTCAGCTTTGTTCAATTTTTCTCTAAGGAAGGTCACCTTAGGTCGCTTTAACACATTTGTCAAGGCCAAAGGTCATCTACTACCACTATTTATTTGTATAGCACTACAAGGTGTATGCAGTGCTGTACATCTACACATGGAAGATAGTACCTGCTCAGTAGAAAGAGGGGACTTGATGTCATATGTGATTTTTCACTATACAGATTGTTCCGCTAGTTGTTGGTCACTGGAGCTTTAGAATTTCAAGTCATCTACAAATAGTAAATTTGATGTTATTTCTGGATTGTTTCCATCTTTAGGATTAAGGATAAATCTTATCCCAAAGAGTACTCTGTGGTTTAAGCACCATACAAAACAAAAACTTTTTTTTTTTTTTTTAAGAAAGGGCAATAGATGTGTGGAGCAGCCTCCCAGTGGAAGCGGTGAAGACCAGAATTATATCAGAATCGAATAAAGTATGGAACAAGCACAGAGGGACCTCTTGGGTAGAGGAAGTGATCGTAGAACTGCTTAGTTTTTATGAATGGACAGACTACCTTCCAGGAGCAGAGACTTAATTAGTAACAGACTAAGCTGGATCCTCCATCCACACGAGTGGATACTGGAACCTCAAGTATCACGATACTTTTTCCGCTTCTGGGGGATGCCACTGCTCGACCTCTTTGTTTCTCCCCTCAATGCCCAACTATCTTGTTTCTGTTCAAGGGTTCCTTCCCCTCATAGGGAGATGTTGGATGCATTCCTCATCCATTGGGGACAGAATATGCTTTCCCTCCCCTTACACTCTTAGCAAAAACACTCTTCAAACTCCAGGCCAACTGGGGACAAATGATTCTCATTGCCCCTTACTGGCCCAGACAACCGTGTTTCTGCTGCTGCTTCAACTTGCTCAAGTACCTCTCCTCAGGCTTAGTTATTCACCAAGCCTACTCTTTCAGGAACGGGACCCTTCTGCACCCCATCCTCAAGACACTCCGCTTGATGTGGAGGCCGAGTGCTTTGTCCTCTCGCACTTAGGAGCACTTGCAATACATCCTCTTGGAGATCTATCTTCAAGAAAAGATCCAACCAGACACACTTATGCTTTTAAGTGGTGCAGGTTTTCCATCTGCAGATGGTATTCTCAGATAACACTAGATCCTTTCACATGTCCCATTCCGGACTTCCTCCAATACCTGCTCCATTTGTCGTCCTCTGTGCTTAATACCAAATCAGTGTGAGTACATTTATCTGCCATTGCAGCCTCCCACCATACTTTAGAGAATCGCCTCATCTCGGCGCACTCCTTAGTAGCCACATTTATATGTGGTCTTCTTCTGACCAAATTGCCTTTATGTCCATCTCCCACACTATGGGATCTAATGGTGTTCTTGCACAGCTCATGTGCAGTCCTTTTGAACCAGTGGTTTCAGCTCCTTTAAAGTTTGTAACATGGAAGCTTCTTTTTCTCATAGCAGTCACTTCAGCTCGAAGAGTCATTGAACTGCAAGCTTTGGTGAACTATGCTCCCTATACGTCTTTTCACCATGACAAGGTGGTCCTTCACACACATTCCTAAGTTCTTGCCGAAGGTCATCACCTCCTTCCACCTGAACCCAACATTCTTTCCAAGGCTTCTCACCTCCCCTGCTGAGGCCAGACTTCATACCCTAGATTGCAAGAGGGCGTTGGCGTACTAAGGACTATTGCCAATCTTCTCAGTTATTTCTCTTTTGACCAAAGTCATCTAGGGACACCAGTATCTAAAAGAACACTTTCAAACTGGCTAGCAGATTGCATATCCTTCACTTATTTGCAGGCTGGGCTGTCTCTTCCACACCATGTGACAGCTCATAATGTCAGAGCCATGGCTACTACTGTAGCTAATCTCCGGGCTGTCCCTATCTCGGAGATCTGCCAAGTGGTGACATGGTCTTCCCTGCATACCTTTGTAGCACACTATTGCCTGGACAAAGACTCCAGAGCTGATGCTCAATTCAGACAAGCTGTTCTGCGTAATCTCTTTTAAATTTGGACAACTTGTCCACTGCCCATTTGACTCCTCGTGAGGAGAACTCTGAAAGAGTTGAGTCTGTTGGATCCCTGCTGCAACCTCTGGCTGCACCAGAATTCTTCTCTTGCTCGGTTGTCTTAGGCTAGGGAGTCACATATGTGAAGACTGACTTCCTGCTTGTTTCTGGAGATAGCGTGGTTACTCACCTGTAACAGGTGATCTCTGGGAACAGCAGGAATCAGTCTTCACAACTTGCCCACCTCCCCAACAAATTGTCCCCTTTTTTTCTCATTCCTGGTCTACAAAGATTTTTATTTCTCCGCTATTCACCTGACTGCAGAGACCAGGAGGGAAGGCTGGAATGCAGCCACGCATGCGTGGAGGAATGCTCCCAAAAACATTCCTGTTGGATGCTGGGGAGTGTTCCTGTGCTGGGCTCCGTCAGTGCCGATGTCATTCATATGTGAAGATTGATTCCTGCTGTCCGGAGATCACCACATAGGTCATACTAACTGGTCTGTAGTTGTCAATCTCTTCCTTAATTCTACTTTTGTGTGAAGGGACCATGTGTGCCCTTCTCCAATTCTCTGGGACAACTCCTGACCCTAAAGAAGCATTGAAAAAGTCAGTCAGTGGAGCTGCTAGAACATCCCCAAGTTCCTTCAATATTATTGGCTGTATCCCATCCGGCCCTATTGCTTTGTCGATTTAGTTTAGCTCCTTTGGAACACAGTTCTGAAAATCGTTTTAGATCCCCTGTATTTGTGGGTGTTTTCTGAGTTCCTGCTCCTGGCCCTTCATCTGTGAACAACAAACATCTGTTAAGCAATTCTGCTTTATCCTCATCAGTTTCCACATATTCCTTCCCTTCATACTTGAGTCTGACAATACCACTTTTGCCCTTCTTCCTCTTACTAACACATCTGAAAAATGTCTTCTCCGGGAACAAGCAGGAATCAGTCCTCACATATGAGTGCCGTCGGCACCGACTGAGCCTCCGCGGAGCAAATCCCTAGCTTTCAAAGAAAGCCTTTTGGGATTGCTACCACACATGCGTGGTCCCCTTCCTGCCCAAGGGTGCCATCTTGCTCAGTCTCCTTTTTGTTCCCTGGAAAAAAATTGATTTTTCTCAAATTTCTTACTCGTCTCCGGTTTTGCACCGGTACCATTCCTGCACGCCGACTTTGGTTCCTCGGTATTGGGGGTCGACTCCCTTTTTACTTAACTTTTGATTTTCTTGGCGTCTTCACGCCTTTTTCTCCGCTGACAGCCCGAAGGGTCTTTGACCTTGCTGGGGTTCTTTTTCCCCCTATGGCGACCAGCGGCTTTGAAAAAAAAGTGTGATTGGTATGCTAAAATAATGTCCCTGCCTCGTTGCGGACCATGACCGGGCAGTCTGTGGCCTGTGCAAGAAGATGTCTTCCAAGGCCTTAAAGAGCCGCCAGCAGCAGCATGACAAATTTTTCTGGAATCCCCGATGCCTCAGAGCCAGAACCTCATCTGAGGCCTCGACACCTCGGGAGGAACACTCTGAGCCCGAGTGTCGTCGTGTGTCCTCGGAGAGGGGGTCTCCCTCGAGGGAGTCAGAGGAAGAAGTCCTCGAAGGCGGTGTTCTTGGACGGCTCTGACCAACTGGGGTCGTCCTGGGTCCAGTTGCAGAGCCCCAGGTGCCCATTTGAGCCATCGGAGAGGGAGCGGCCGGCCAAAGTCCCCCAGAAGGATCCAGCTGCAGACCGGCCTCACCAGCTAGATACAGTCCTCGTCAAGGATTCCCCTCCAAGGGAGCCGACGTTGGGCCCAAATCCCTTGGTAGTCGCGCCGAAGGCTGCAGTGCCACCTGGACTGGAGTCCAGGATGGGGGGCCTTGGAGCGCAGTGTAACTGCCTTTTTGGACCAGCAGCGTGTGCTGATGTCCGGCACGTCCAGTTCCTCTGCCCCGACCACTGGGCGTTCGACGTCAAAGACGTCCCCAGAGGCCGAGCCGATTCTCAAGGCCATGCGGGCCCGAGTAGATCCTCGGCCGAGGTTGCACTCGGTTTTCCGCTCGACGAGGCTGAAATTGTCCCTGACGAGCCCTCTGGAGTCGGGTTGCACAGCGCCGGGCCCCTCGAGGCCCAAGGAACAGCATCCCCTCTGAGTCCTCGGAGTATTCCAACTGGGAGACCGAGGACGAGGAGTCCGCGGACACTCGTCGGCACCGAGATGTTCCCTCAGATTCCCCAGTCTCTGAACCTCGGAGAAGGTCCCTATCAGAGGACATGGGCTTGTTGGACTTCGTCAAAGACATGTCCAAGGCTTTTGCATTTCCCACCGAGTCTGAGGAGGATCCTCAGGCTCACGAGCTCGAGATCCTCCAATATGAGGCTCCCCTTCGGGAATTGCTCACGGTGCCCATTCCTCCCATCCTGGAGCGACTCATGTTCCGTATGTGGGAGACACCGGCGTTGGTGCCAGTGGTCAGCAAGCGGCTTGACTCGATGTACCGAGTCCACCGGAGCCCTGGCTTTCAAAAGTCACAGCTGCCGCACAACTCCATGGTGGTGGAGTCAGCCATGCGTCGGCTGAAGAGCCAAAAGACGCACTCCTCAGTGACCCCAGCAGAGAGGCCTGCACCTTGAATGCCATCGGCAGAAAGTGCTACCAGGGCTTGATGCTGAATTGCCAGATCCAGGCCTACCAGCTGTACATGGGCATGTAACTGAGGGACCTGGCGAAGGAACTTGCCGGGTACTCAGCTGGCCTCTCTGAGTAGCCTTTGCAGCGCTTCAAGAGCCTGTCCAAAGCCGTCCGCAAGTGCTCCAAATTTATGTCTCGGGCAGCCTATGATGGTTTAGTCAGTGGCCTGGGTAGCCGTGGCGGGCATTGGTGCATGCCGCCAGGCTTTGCTCTAGTCGTCTAACCTTGAGCAATGGGTTTAGGACAAGTTGGTTGATGTCCCTTGCCAGGTGGAGAACCTCTTCGGCAAACCCATGACCAACAAGGCCGCAGAGCTGGTGACTGAGTTCATGACGAGGACTAGGCTATCCAAGAAGACCACTGCCCCTTCCCGACGGAAGGGCTCGGGTAAAAAACCCTTTTCCCCGAGGAAATCTGCTTACTGAAACTACCCACCTTACCAGGCCTCCCCGGCTCCCCAGCAAGGGCAGCAGGCCAAGGGATAAGGGCGTGTCCCACGTAAGCAGAAGGCTCCCAAGCCCCAGGCCCCGGCCCAGCCAGGAGGGAGCTTTTGACTCCTACAGCATTGCCCCTCTCCCTGACGGGGATCAGCAGCCTACAGGGGGTCGCCTCACCCTTTATGCCCACAGGTGGGAAGCTATAACCACCAACTCATGGGCACTAAGGGTGGTCAGGGAGGGTTACCTCCTCCATCTGAGCCAAACACCTCACCCCTTCTTCCCAGGAGAGCCCCTCATGTCTCCCCTCCACCAGGACCTTCTTCTGAATGAGTTGACAGGCCTTCTTGAGGACAGAGCGGTGTAACCGGTGCCCTACCACCTCAAGGGCAATGGGTTCTACTCCAGGTACTTCCTCGTGCCAAAGAGGACAGGGGGCCTAATGCCCATCCTCGACCTGCACACCTCAACAAATTCCTGGTGAGGGAGAAGTTCAAGATGCTCTCCCTTGGAGCATTGCTGCCCTACCTCCGGCAGGGAGACTGGCTATGCTTTTTAGACCTAAAGGATGCCTATACACACATTCTAATCCACCCAAACCACAGGCAATACCTATGCTTTGTGGTAGGAGGCAATCATTTCCAATACAGGGTGCTACCCTTCGGCCTGGCCTCAGCCCCCAGGGTATTCACAAAGTGTCTGGCAGTTGTAGCCGCCTTTTTCAGGCTCAAGGGTAGTCTTTGTCTTCCCCTACCTTGACGACTGGTTCATCTGGGGCTCCATGGCCCCCGAGGTGCAGCAGGCAACAGCACGCACCACCCAGATTCTGCAACATCTGGGTTTCATTATAAACTACCCCAAGTCGAACCTTCGTCCGACACAGGGACTTTAGTTCATTGGGGCAAGACTAGACACCCTTTGGGTGAAAGCCTTTTTGCCCACGGACCGGGCATCCCGACTGAGGTCTCTGGCCCGGGACATGCAGCACCATACCTCTGTGTCTGCCAGGTGTCTGCTGCGCTTTCTCTGGTACATGGCCTTCACAGTCCACGCCACTCCAGATGCCCATCTCCACATGCCCGTCTCCACATGCGGACAGCACAGTGGTGCTTCCGTGACCAATGGTCCCAGGCCTCGGGCCATCTCCAGGACAGGGTCTGAGTGAGTTGTCAGCTGGCAAAGTCTTTGGTCTGGTGGCAGTTGCCCTGACACCTGGAGGCGGGCATGTCCCAAGCACTCGAGGCGCCTCACCATGGATGTCTCCCTGCTGGGCTGGGGAGCACATTGTGGGGGCTTCTGCACCCCAAGGCACTTTGTCCCTGGACGAGAGTGCTCAGCAGATCAACCTCCTGGAACTGCGAGCCATTCATCTTGCCCTGGAGGCCTTTCTTCATCACCTATGCCACCGGTCAATCCTAGTCCAGACGGACAACCAGGTGGCCATGTTCTATGTGAACAAGCAGGGAGGCATGGGATTCCTTGCCCTCTGTCAAGAGGTACTAGACCTGTGCTCTTTGACGATCCAAGTGGGCATCCTCCTCAGAGGGGTGTACCTGCCGGGCCAAGACAACTTGCTGGCCGACAGGCTCAGCAGGATTCTTCAGCCGCATGAGTGGCAACTGGACCCTGGAGTAGCCAGCAGGCTGTTCCAAACCTGGGGGGAACTAGTGACAGACCTCTTTGCAAACCTGGACAATCACTAGTTGCCCCGCTTCTGTTCCCGGCAGCCTCACCCCCTCCAGGTTGCCCGCCGATGCCTTCCTGGTCTCATGGTCAGAGGGACTTCTGTACGCCTTCCCTCCGACTCCATTGATTGCCAAGACTCTGTTCAAGACCCTCTGCGATAGAGCCTCGGTCATCTTTATAGCTCCACGGTGGCCCAGGCTGCCGTGGTTTCTGCTGCTTCTGCAGTTGGCGGTGGAGTACCCATACTTCTGGGGTCCACTCCCCAACTCTTTTCACAGGAGGGGGGGCTCTCTCCTGCATCCCAACTTAAGATCTCTTTTGCTGACAGCTTGGCTGCTGAGAGGCTAACTCTAGCCCCACTCCATTTCCCCAGAGAGGTGGAAGATGTTTTGCTGTCCCCCGCAAGGCATCTACCAGTCTGGCCTACACCTTTAAGTGGCGTAGATGCTTCCTTTTAGGTGCACTGAGCGGGGGTCTGACCCCTTCTCTTTCCCGGTGGTCATGGTATTGCAGTACCTTCTCCACCTCTCTCATTTGGGGCTCAAGTCTAATTCTGTTAGGGTACACTTTAGTGCCCTAGCAGCGAACCACTACCATGTGGACAGGAAGCCCCTCTCGGCCCATCCAGTGGTGTCCTGTTTCCTATGGGGCCCGCTCCTGTCTAAGTCCACGATTCATCCTCCGGCAACCGAATGGGATCTTAGTGTGTTGTTGGGGCAGCTTACTCGACCACCATTCGAGCCCTTGGCTACTTGCCACCTTTTCTACCTCTCCTGGAAGGTGGTCTTCCTGGTCACGCTCACTTTTGCACGAAGGGTAAGCGAGTTCCAGGCCCTAGTGGCAGAAGTGCCCTACACCAGGTTTTACAAGAATAGGGTGGTGCTTCGCACGCACCCTAAATTTCTTCCGAAGGTGGTGTCCTCCTTCCTCCTCAACCAGGAGGTTGTCCTCCCTACCTTCTTTCTCAGACCACACGCCAGTCGGGCAGAGACTGTCCTCCATACCTTGGACTGTAAGAGGGCCTTGTCCTTCTATATCCAACACACCGAAGGCCACCGAAAAGTGTCTTGGCTTTTCATTTCCTACAACCCCAGTAAGCTGGGGGAGGCGGTGACCAAGCATACGCTGTCCACATGGGTGGCGGATTGTATTGCCCTTGCCTATGAGGAGGCAAGGCTTCCGTTGCAAGGCCGGGTCAGGGCTTTGGCGATCTCAGTAGCTAACCTGCTTTCGGTCCCACTAGCAGACATCTGCCGCGCCACCACCTGGTCTTCAGTCCATATCTTTGTAGCTCATTACTGCCTGGAAGGCTAGTCCCGACAGGACAGTGCCTTCGGCCAGGCCGTGCTCCATAACCTTTTCGGGGTCTAGGCAACTCACCCTCCGACCCTTCTGTGTTCAGGCTACCGGAGTGCTGGTTTCATCGGACACAGGGGTCCTGTTGGTCTGTCTATACGGACGCAATTGCTGCTGCTTGTGGCTCTCAATGAGGGAGCACTGTGTTTGCTATGCGTTTTTGGTAGCCTGTAGCTGGGGAGTCCTGCTCACCTGTGGTGTTCCTCAAGATTCTGTCTTAGCCCCCCTCTTGTTCAATGTTTTTCTACCTCCTCTCACCTTTGTGGTTCAACAATTTGGTATTTTCGTCTATTATTACACAGATGATGTTTTTCTCCTCCACCACACTGACCCTATCTCCTCTTATTTTTCTCCACTCAATTCTTGTCTCTCCGCTATCGACTCCTGGATGTCCGCCAACTTTCTTCACCTTAACTTATCCAAAACTATGGCTATTTGGTTCACTTTCAGTGATCCCATTCCCTCCGCCTCTCCCCTGCTTTCTTCCTCTTCCATCCCAGTCCTTTTCTCCCTTCGTTATCTTGGCATCACCCTAGACTCTTTCATGAACACATCTCCTCCGTGGTCCAGCGCTCTTTCATCTCCTTGAGACAAATCCATGCCATTCGTCCTTTTCTCCCCATTTCCTCCCTGACCACTCTTCTCATTTCCCTTGTTCTATCATGCCTGGATTATTGTCACATCTCTCTTGCTGGTCTCCCTCAATACCAATTGCGCAGGCTCCAACTCATCCAGAACACCACCGCCCGGATCCTCATTCACGCTACTCATTTCGATCATATCACTCCTCTTCTCATCAACCTTCAGTGGCTTCCTGTGCCCTTTCGGATCCAGTTCAAAGTTCTCAACTTCATCCACAAAGTCATCCACACTGGTGTCCCTCGCTACCTTTCCGACCTGATTCACCTTCATACCTCCCAGCGCTCTGTCAGATCAATTCATGCCAACCGCATGTTCCTCCCCTCCCCCTCCTCTGCCCGCCTAGAATCCACTTGCTCTGCTGCATTTTTTCTTCCTTAGCCCCAAGCTTTGGAATTCGCTCCCCCCTGCCCTCTGCCTTTAACTCTCCTTTCCCAAATTTAAAGCTGGCCTGAAGACTCATCTCTTCTGTGCCGCCTTCAACCTTCCCCCTCCCTCCTTCAGCCCCCCCTTAGTCTCCTGAGTGATTTGTCTTCCCCTGTTTGTCCATTCTCTGAATTTCAAGCTTTTCTCTTGCCTTTTCTCTACCTCTGATTCTATCCCTTTCCTGTCACATCAATGGAGATCTGTTTCTTTTTCCTGCAGTCAATTTGTATTGTAAACCGCCTTGATGCCTCGGTGTGGGCGGTATATAAAGAAATGAATAAAGATAAAGATATGCGAGGACTGACTTTCTGCTTGTTTCTGGAGAAAGCATAGTTACTGACCTGTAACAGGTGTTCTCCGGGGACAGCAGGAATCGGTCCTCGCAACCCTCCCTCCTCTCCTTGGAGTTGCAGCTGTACCAACTTTTATTTGCTTTTGCCATCTTTTAGCTATACCATCTGACTGAGCAAGATGGCACCCTTGGGTGGGAAGAGGACCACTCATGCGTGGTAGCAATCCCAAAGGCTTTCTTTGAAAGCTGGGGATTTGCTCCACAAGGGCTCCGTCAGTGCCGACGTCACCCATATGTGAGGACTGATTCCTGCTGTCCCCTGAAAACACCTGTTATAGGTGAGTACGCTTTTCCCTCTCATTTTATTGCACTGGCTATCTCCTTCTTTTTGCATCTTTGCTTTCCTAGCTTCTCTAAGTTTTTCCAAATTTTGATGCTGTTCTTCCTCTCTCTGTGATTGCTTGTATTTTATGAAGGACACATGCCTCCCCCCCTCCCCCCCCTCCCCCTTCATCTTTTCAGCTACTTCTTTTGAGAGTCATAGTGGTCTCCTTTTCCTTTATTTACTTTTCTAACAAAAAGGCTTGTTGTCCTTAAAATATCCCCTTTCAGGTTTGCCCTTTGCTTTTCTACAACCCTGAGCTGTTCTAATCCTGCTAATGACTCCTTGAGGTATTGTCCCATCTTGGCAGTTAATTTTCCTAAAGTCTAAGACCCTCGCTTATGAATGTATTTTATCAGCCCTAGTTCTAATACTGAAGCAGACCATCTGGTGATCACTGGATGCGAGATGATCTCCCACTATAACATCAGAAACATTTTCCCCATTGGTAAGCACCAAATCCCCTATGTCCCATTCTTGTGTGGGTTGTGTTACCAGTTGCCGGAATAGCTCTTCCTGTAGAGAATCCAGCATCTTCTTACTTCTAGATAACACCGCAGCAGGGATGTGCCAATAAACAGGCGGCATATTGAAATCACCTATCAGTAGCACCACTTCTTTCATGGCAATATTGTGTATGTCTTCTATTAAATCTCCATCCACTTCTCCCTGTGAGGCAGATCTGTATATCAGACCAGTGCAAATTGATTTCCTTTCCCCTCTTTCTAGTTTAACCCTTTTAATACTTTTTAAAAAAATATATATTATGCCGCCACTCCTTTTCTTCCTACCCTATTAGAAAAGGTTCAGAGAAGAGCCACCAAAATGGTAAAGGGGATGGAAGGATATCCCTATGACGAAAGGCTAAAAAGGTTGGCTGGCTATCTATTTTTATATACCTGCCTTCAGTTCAGGACGGCTTACAGAGAACATAGGGTGACAGTGTGTTTCAACTGTTTACATAGAACTGAACTTTTTAACATGAGTACATATGGTTAAGACAAGTAACTTCTGAACATGAGTATAATTCTCGAACAAGAACTATTTACATATTTACAGGGTGATAGGTAGGGGTTGTCGGGCTAATAAGGTAGGTAAGGTATTATAGGGTGGTGGGGCAGTGGGGGGGGGGGGGAGAATGGAATTTGGGGGGAAATGTTAGGGTTCTTTAACCTGGAAAAGAGACAGCTGAGGGGTGATATGATAGTCTATAATTTAATGAATGGAGTGGAACGGGTAAACATAGATCGATTGTTTGTCATCAGAATATAAAAAGACTAGGGGACATGCAATGAAACTACAGTGTAAACTATTCAAGACACATAAGAGAGAATTTTTTTTTTACTCAACGTATAATCAAACTCTGGAATTTGTTACCGGAGGATGTAGTAAAAGCTGTTAGTGTAGCTGGGTTTAAAAAAGGTTTGGACAAGTTCCTGGAAGAAAGGTCCATAAACCATTATTAAAAAGGGACCCAGGATATCACTGCTTGACCCAATACAAGTATTGTGGAACCTGTGTCTTTTGGGGAAACTGCTAGGTATGTATGACCTAGATTGGCCACTTTTGGAAACAGGATACTGGACTTGACTGACCTTGGTCTGACCCAGTATGGCATATCTTATATTCTTATGTATGTTCTTATGTTCTTCCTGAATAAAGTATGGGGTGGTATAATTACATCCCAGTCATGGTTGTCCATGAACCATGTCTCTAACCACCACTAAATCCAAGCCAGCCTCTTCCATTAAAGCCTCAATATCTGGGTTGTTGTTTCCCATACTAGGGACATTTATGCACACTGCTTTCCAAATGTTGCCCCTTTTACTAATTCAACAGAGGTATTTAATCTTTTACTTACCCTGGGGGCTTTCAGTTAACTTGAGACTTTCTTCACCCATCCCCAGCGAAGCTAGTTTAAAGCCTTCTTCAGTAGGTTAGCCAGTCTGCTGCGAAAGACATTTTGGCCCTTTTTAGATAGCCGGGCATCATCTCTGCTCTGCAGCCCTTGTAACATAGTAACATAGTAAATGACGGCAAATAAAGACCAGTGTGGTCCAAAAATCATCCCATGATCCAGCAAACCAGAACGCTCTCGGCACCATCCATGCAACCATATATTCAGCTTGAGGATGCGAACTTCTCTGCCTCGGGCTTTGCCCTCAACCGGGAGGATTGAAGAGAACACCACCTGTGTACCTATCTGCTTCAGCCTCTGTCTAAGAACTATGAAATCACTTTTGATTCGCTCGGAGGGATACCTAGCAGTATCATTTGTGCCAACATGAGTGATCAACATTGGGACGTAGTCAGTAGGCTTCATGATTCTCCTCAAACTCTCCATAGCATCTTGGATTTTGGCACCTGGCAGACACCACACCTCTCTGGATATCAAATTTGTCGGTAGATGGATGCCTCAGTATCCCTCAGAAGAGAGTCACCAAGCACCACTACTCTTTGCTTCCTCGTGGTCACTAATTTCACACCTTTGCGGTGTTTGAGCTCTGATTCTTCCCTTTCCTGGGATGCTTTTACCTCCTCCTCTTCCAGGGCTGCATACTGGTTCTTCAGTTGGTTGAGTTGTCGATTCTGCAGGCTCTGGTAACATGTATCTAGCTTTCTTCATTCTGTAAGATTCTATCTTCACCTCTGTTGGAGAGCTTGAATGCTTTAAGAAGCATCTCAGCAATGTACTAATCGCTGTCTTGATTGCTTCTCAACCTCGCTACCTCTTCTCTGAACTCCTCCACTTGTTTCATGAGGGCTTCAGCTTGCAGGCATCAGTCACCATTGGGCTGACTGTATGAACAGAAGCAGAAGCTGTGATAGGGGCAATAGCTTTGGCAATACGATTTTTACTAGCTATTGTTCAGTTGGTGGAGCTTTGGTACCTGTTGAAGTAAAAGTTCCTAATTTTTCCTCAGCTGTCCTCTAAGAAAAAAGCAGTTAACCTCTTTTATGTGTGTTCTAACAGTGCTGTTATGTGTACTTGTGTGTAGCTCTGCTTCCTTGTTAGATATGTGTCTGAGGTATATAGATTGTGTTCCCTTTCTAAAGTTACCTAATTAAAGCTGCTTGAAGACTGGCAAATTGTTTGTCAACAAGCTGATTGGGGAGTTGCCTTGTATAGCAAGAATTCTCACATGGTGGGAAGGGAGGGATCTAACACACTAATGAGGTCGGTGACTTCAGCTTGCTTAGCCCTTTGAACCTGAAGGCTAGAGAAGGAAAAAAAATAGAACTCTAACAGAAGAAAAATAGCTCAACCAAGAACACAAAAAATTCTCCTTTTGTAATAGAATAGAAAAAGAATTAGGTATTAAAAATGAAAAAACAAATGGAAAAACAAAACCCCTTTAAGATCTCTGAAGCAGAGAGCTTGTATTCAGAGCCACACAGTGGATTAGGGTTCATTGTGTGTCCCCCTGTCTTTCTATTTTTGAAGAAGTAAACAACTGATCTACGTTATTGTTTATTTTATAGACCTCTATCGTATCTCCCCTCAGCCATTTCTGTTCCAAGTTGAAGAGCCGTAACCTTTTTAAGCCTTTCCTTGTAGCTGTAGTCTTCCATCCCTTTTATCATTTTGACCGCTCTTCTCTGTACCCGTTCTAATTCCACTATATTCTTTTTAAGATGGGACCAGAATTGCAGACCGTATTCAAGGAGCAGTCATACTATAGAGTGATACAGAGTCATTGTATTATCCTTAGTTTTATTCTTCATATCTCCAGGAACAAGCAGGAATGTAGTCTTCACATATGGGTATCGTTGGTACCGACGGAGCCTGTGCAGGAACGCTCCCCAGCGTCCAGTAGGAAAGCTTTTGGGAGCATCTCACAATGCCTGCGCACTGTCGTCCTGCCTTTCTCAACTGTCCCTCTCCAGTTCTTCATTTTCCACGCAGCCGACAGGTCGCACATCCTGTCACCCCAGAAAAAATTCCCCCCTTCTTTTTTGTGGTCGCGTCTGCCTTCCCTCGACGATACACCAGTACTGCCAGTGGTTCTTTTCTTTTAAAAAAAAACAAACAAAAAAACCCCCCAAAAACCTTTCTTTCTGGAGTCTTTCCAGTAATTTTCTCCTCAGGTGCCACGCGCCATTTTGGGCACTAGGCCCAGTTTTTCCTCAAAATGGAAGAACCTGTTTTGGGTTTTAAAAAGTGTTCTAAGTGTGGTGGTACCATCTCCGTCACAGACACCCATGAGTGGTGCCTCAAATGTTTAGGTCCTGACCACTCTATTTCACAGTGTGTTGCCTGTGGGATGATGTCGAAAAGGGGCCAGCAAAACCGAGCTGCAAAACTTAGCACCCTTTTTCCCTCCAATGAAGCCTCTGGCATCGACATCTTCCTGGGCTTCGTCTTCCCCCCCATGGATCTCAGGTAACTGAACATAAATCTAGCCCAGGGGTCTCAAACTCAAATTGCTTTGAGGGCCAAATGAGGACTTGTAGAGTAACCCGGGGGCCGCACAAGACGCAGGCCTCATTTGCATAAGGGCATCATTTGCATAAATATTTGCATAATGTTACCATACACTAACTTTTAGTAAACATGCCTCTTAATGAGTGTATGGATAAAGAAAGACTAAAAGATTTCTACATTACTATAAACCAGTGCCAACCGCCAGGCACATTAGGAACTACTAGAAACACTGCTCATTTAGAACCCATAGCAAACCTGCCGTGTCCTAACAGCACTACCAGGACTCACAAAGCACCATACCCTAACTATCAAAAGGCAACACTGCAAATATTAAATCAACACATTTCAGAGAATAACAACACATGACCTACTCGGGAAAGAGAACAAGTGGCAATGTCAAATAGGAATTACATAAACAGAATACCTCAGCTCAGTTACACATGCAGAACATACACCATCACCAAACAAGGAATCACAATTTAGAAACAGGAAGACAATTAAACTGGGAACCCCAAAAGCCAAACTTAGAATGTACAACACTGTAGAAATAAAACTATACATTGATTTCCTCTTGTATTAAATAAAGTGCAGACGTTAAAGATGCACATTTCCAAGAGCTGACATATTTCAGTTAATAAATTCAAAATAAAGAGATATTTTTCTACCTTTTGTGCATTTTTTTTCAGTTGCAATTGTTCCATTCACTTTCTTCTGGTTTCTTTGTGTCTTCTGCTAACTCTCCATCGTCTGCTGTCCATTTGTCCTTTCTTCTTTCCTAGTTTTTTTCCATTCTCTCTACATCTGCTTTAACATACTAATCATTCTCCTTTTGCTCTTTCCTCATTCCTATTTCATCCACTCAAATTTTACCCCTCCATCCTCAATCCCCACTTACTCTCCCAATACCCGGCCAATTGTAGATTTTTCTTCCCTCCCACACAAAATATATTTCCCCTCTCCATTTCACTCTCCCAGCCCCATCCCATTCTAATCGTCCCCCAACATCAACTCCCTTCTAGCTCCTGCCCCACCCAGCATCCGCTCCCTTCTAGTCCCCGCATCATCAGCCCATTTCCAGTCCTAGCTCCCTCCCCTCACAGCCCATTTCCTTTCCAAGCCCCCCTCCCCATCAGCCCATTTCCATTCCAAGCCCCCTTCCACTCAGCCAATTACCATTCCAAGACCCTGTCCCCATCAGCTATTTGCAGTTCAAGCTCCCCCTTCTACTCGGCCCATTTCCAGTCATAGCACCCCCCCAGTCCATTACCAGTTCTAGCCCCCCCCTATCGCATTATCGGTCCTAAGCCCCCCAACAGCCCACTTCCAGGACTAACCCTTCCATCGCCCTATCTTCATTCTTAGCCCCCCATAACCCCATTTCAGTCTTAGCCCCCTAATCAGACCACCTCCAGTCCTAACCCCCATCTGTCCATTACCAGTCCTAACCCCCATCACCCCATTTTCAGTACTACCCCCCCAAGCCACACATCAAGTCCTGCTCCCCCCCCCAGCCACACATCAAGTCCTGCTCCCCCCCCCGTCCTGCTCCCCCCCCTTCCTCCTCCCCCCCCGTCCTGCTCCTCCCCCCACACTCCTGCTCTCCCCCCCATTCCTCTCCCCCCCCCAACCAGTCCTGCTCCCCCCCCCCGTCCCCCCCCCCCCGTCCTGCTCCCCCCCCCCAGGTCCTGCTCTCCCCCCCCCATCAAGTCCTGCTCCCCCCCCCATCAATTCCTGCTCCCCCCCCCGCCACACATCATGTCCTGCTCCCCCCCCCCCCCCGTCCTGCTCCCCCCCCCCCAGTTCTGCTCTCCCCCCCATCAAGTCCTGCTCCCTCCCCCCCCCCCCGGGAAAATTAAACTTTTAAAAAAACCCAGCTTCTGCTGCTGCTGCCGCCGGTGCCGTGGCCGACAATAGCAGCAATATCGCAAGTCCCGCGGGCTCCGCTCCCCCCCCCCTTCCTTCCTTCCTTCCTTCCTGCTTGCCTGCCAGTTCTCCGCTTCGGCTTCGCCTTTCAGAGCCACGAAGGGAGAGCTTCTCCCTCGTGACTCTGTTCAGCCCGCTGGGGCAGATGGGAAATTTCCCATCTGCCCCAGCGGGCTGAACAGAGTCGCGAGGGAGAAGCTCTCCCTTCGCGGCTCTGAAAGGCGAAGCGGAAGCGGAGAACTGGCAGGCAAGCAGGAAGGAAGGAAGGGGGGGGGAGCGGAGCCCGCGGGACTTGCGATATCGCTGCTATTGCCGGCCACGGCAGCGGCGGCAGCAGCAGCAGCAGCAGCAGCAGAAGCCGGGGTGTGTTTTTTTCCCCCCTATGCATCGCGGGCCGCACAAAGGTCTCTCGCGGGCCGCGTGTTTGAGACCCCTGATCTAGCCAGTCCTCAAAGGGTAGATCTCCTATACATCGAGATGCCTCTGGTGTTGCCCTTGAGGGACTTTCACCAGCAAAATTGCCCTGGCGGGAGCCTTCGGCTTCCAAAGCACAAACCGTGCTCCTGGATGTTCTCGAGGCTTCAACCTCGGCAGAACAACTGGTGCCATGCTCTGGGGTTCCAGCCGCTTCATCTGCCACCAACACCCAAGCATTGGCAGCCTCGAAAGACAAGAGATTCTTGGCTATTGTACCGGCACCGACTGCATCGACATCGGCAGGTATTTTACCGGGACCGAGTCATGCGTCTCTATCCGGTATCGGCAAGTCAGTACCGGATCACTCTGATGCAACTTCGATTGGTACCGGTACTGTGCCTTGCACGATCACATGGATCGGAGATACTTCGAATCCTCGGATGAGTCTGAAGTTCTGCCGATACCAGAGTACTTCTTCCTGAGGATTCCTCTTCTCAGCGTAGGATGTCTCCACCAGAGGATATGTCCTTTCAGGCCCGAGGTCTTTCCATCACAGTGGCTCCTGAAAAAGAGCCTAGGGCAAAGGAATTAGAAATCCTACAGTACCCTAAGGCTCCCAAGGAGGCAGCTACCTTACCTATTCATGAGATCTTGCATGATCTTATGTTAAGGATGTGGGAAACACCTCTGACCACATCTCCTCACTCTCGAAGACTCGACACCATGTATCAAGTTCCTCCTTCTCCTGGGTTTCAGAAGACTCAATTACCACACCATTCCATGGTGGTGGAATGAGCCATGAGACTGATAAAGAGTGCAAAAAGGCATGCATCTAATCCTCCAGGACGTGAGTGTAGGACTTTTGACGCCTTTGACGCCTTCTATGCTTTCTGCTAGGATCAGTTCCTATATCTTGTATATGGGAATGTTCCTTAAAGAGGTCACAGGAGATTTAGAGCTTATGAGCCCTCTCCTTCCTGATGATAAAAGGCAAGATTATCTTGCCCTTGTCAAACATGCTCAGGATGTTTCCAAGTTTGTGAATCGCATTGAATGCATAAGCAGAACCTCTGCCATTGCCATAAGTGCATGTAGGATTGCCTGGCTCCAGGCATCTGACTTGGAAATTTGGGTACAGGACAAACTAGGGAATATTCCTTACACAGGAGAGAATCTCTTTGGCAAGAATTGGCAGGAAAAAGCTAATGAGATAGATGCTGACAATATCACTTTGGATAGTTTGTCTAAATCTACAGCTGATCCTGCGAGGAAAAGATCCTCTAAGAAAACATTCTTCAGCAAGAAGAAAAAGTTTTATCCCTCCTATACCTAGCAGGGACATCGTTTAGGTCAGTCTGCCCAAAAGGGACAGCAGCAACAACCTAGGCAAAGGAAGCCAAAAGCAGCTAAGCCTCAACCGGCTCAGCAGTTTCAGCCTCCACAGGGGCTTTGACTCCTATCTGGAGAACTTTGCCTTCCTGGCCCTGAACGGCCCAGAACCCTCCACCAATGCAGGAAGGTTATGTCATTTTGCCCCCAGATAGGGTCAGATAACAGCAGAAAATTGGACTATGTCTATTGTAAGAGAGGGGTACAAGCTTCATTTCCTCAGCATGCCTCCTCCTACAATGGTAAGACAATTCAATTCTCAGACCTCTCTCAATGACCAGTTAGGTCAAGAGGTCACTGTGCTCCTTGCTCAAGGGGCTATAGAAGAGGTACCCGTTCCCCAAAGGGGTACAGGGTTTTACTCGCCCTATTTCCTTATTCCAAAGAAAACAGGAGGACACATACCCATTTTAGACCTCAGTGAATTGAGCAAATTCCTGTTCAAAGAGAAGTTCAAAATGATTGCTGCCATACATTCAGTCAGGATTGGCTTTGTTCTCTAGATCTCAAGGATGCGTACCCTCATGTTCTCATCCATTCAACTCACCGAAAGTTCCTTCAATTCCTGTGTCAAGGGAAGCACTGCCAATACAGGGTTCTTCCTTTTGGCCTGGCTTCTGCACCAAGAGTGTTCACGAAATGCATGACTGGTAGCAGCATTCCTCCACACTCTGGGAATATTCGTCTTCCCTTACTTAGACAACTGGCTCATTCAAGCTCCTTCAGAGCCAGAGGCCAGGGTTGCGCTCTCTCACACAATGCACATCCTTCAGTATGTGGGACTTGTCATAAACTTTCCAAAGTCCCACCTTGCTCCCACTCAATCCCTAGAGTTTATAGGAGCTCTGCTGGATACCAGACAGACAAGGGCTTTCCTTCCACAGCCCCGATGCCTTCGCATTGTGCAGTTAGCTTCCCAAGCAGTGCTGAAACCTCACCTCACTGCTCGGGAAATGTTAAAGTTGCTAGGCCACATGGCATCCACAGTGCTTGTGGTTCCTTATGCTCGCCTCCATATAAGGGCAGCCCAGTGGACTTTAGCCACTCCGTGGACTCAGCCGTCAGGTTGCCTTTCAGACAAAATAGCAAACTCAGATCGCCTTATTTTGTCCCTCCAATGGTGGCAGTCGCCCAAAAACCTTCTGGTTGGGGTCTCCTTTTCAGCAACCCCCACCCCAAGCCACTCTAACAGATGCTTCACAGGTGGGTTGGGGAGCCCACTTGCAAGGACTCTCTACCAAGGGTACCTGGACTCCACAGGATGCCTTTCTTAATATTAACCTCCTAGAGCTCAGAGCAATCTTCTTTGCTGTTTAAGTGTTTCACACCCAGCTCAGCTACAAGACAGTCCTAGTTCAAACGGACAATCAGGTAGCCATGTTCTATGTGAACAAGCAGGACGGAACAGGCTCTGTCACTGTGCAACGAAGCTTTGCGACTATGGGCCCTCGCCAGAGAGCATCAGATTCTCCAGGACCAAGCAGGAAGTCAGTTCTCACATATGGGTGACGTCGGCACTGACGGAGCCCCCATGCGGAGCATTTCCCCAGCTTTCAAAGAAAGCCTTTGGGAATGCAGCGCACATGCGCGGTCCCCTTCCCTCCCAAGGGTGCCATCTTGCTCAGTCGTCTTTTTTCCGCGGAGCCCAATGCAAGTGTGTCGTGGTCACCCGTGGAAAAGTTGATTTTTTTTCGGTGTGGATCCGTGTTTTTTTCTCGGTTCTACGCCGGTTCCCTTTCCCGCCTGGGCCCGGTACACCGGTATCGAGCCCGGATCTCATTTTTAGTTTTTTGTCCTTAGAGACTAGCGTTCGCGCCATTTTTTTCTTTTTTCCTGGCAGCCCAGTCTTTTGACCTTGCAGGGGCTCTTTTTCCCCCGATGGCTGCCAGCAGGTTTGAAAAGTGTGATCGGTGTAAGAAACTGATGTCTCTCACCGACACACATGACTGCTGCCTCGGGCCCGACCATGACCCGCTCGCTGGTCTGTGTCCTGTGTGGCAAAATGTCTTTCAAGGAATTGAGGAGCCGGCAGCACCAATGTGAAAGGATCTTCTCTGATTCCGTGTCCGGCCGTGCCCGAACTTCGTCAGAGGCCTCGACGTCTCGGGAGTCTGACCCCAAATGTCGACGGGGCTCCTCTGAGAGGGGGTCTCCTTCGCGGGAGCACCGCAGGAAGAAGAAACCCGCGAGGGCGTCGTCGGTGGACGCTCTTGGCTCCTCGAGGGCCAGGTCGCATAGCCCTGACCGCCGTCCCAGGTCTTCGGAGTCGGAGAGGCCTGCCAGACAACCTCGTGTAGAGACGGAGGCCCCAGTTCACATGAGTACTGTAGTCCTCGTGGACTCTCCTCCGGGGGAGCCGACATCGGGCCTGACGCAGTCGGGGCCCGATTCAGAGTCTGCTGGGTCTCCTGAGCTCGGACTCAGGTTGACGGCCTTGGAGAGCAGTTTGGCTGCCTTCATGGAACAGCAGCGGGTACTGATCGCTGGTCTCACCGGTGCATCTGCCCCGACCACCGGGACGTCGACGTCCAAGTTGACCCCGGAGGCCGAGCCGATCCTCGAGTCCATGAGATCTTGAGTCGATCCTCGGCCGAGGTCACCCTCTATCTCCTGTGCGGGACAGAGGTCGTCAATGCCAGTGCCCTTGGCATCGGGACGGATGGCATCGGTGCCCGCCTGGCCGGAGCCCCTCGACGACTCCTCGGAGGGGTCGGGATGGGAAACGGAGGAAGAGTCGTCCCCGGACACCTTTTGGACCTGGTGTGTCCCATCAGACTCATCGGAGTCTGAACCTCAGAGATGGTTCCCCCCCCCCCCCCCGAGGATACCAGGTTCTCGGATTTCATGAGGGACATGGCCAAGTCCTTGGCTTTCCATGCGGACCCCGAGGAGGAGCCTCGAGCTGAGGAGCTCAAGGCCCTGCAAGTATGACTCTTTCCCCCCCCCCAAAGAGGCCTTTATTGTACTGGTTCCTCCGATGCTGGAACGGTTGCTCTTCCGCATGTGGGAGGCACCGTCCTCGACGCTGGTTCTTAGCAAGCGGGTTGATTCCATTTATCGAGTCCGCAAGAGCCCTGGGTTCCAGAAGGCACAGCTACCACACCACTCCATGGTTGTGGAATCGGCCATGCATCGTCTGAAGAGTCAGAAAATGCACTCCTCGGTGCCTCCTGGCAGGGAGGCCCGTAACCTGGATGCCCTCGGTAGAAAGTGCTTCCAGGGCTCTATGCTTGCTTGCCGTGTCCAGACTTACCAGCTGTACATGGGCATGTACCTTCGAGACCTGGCAAAGGAAATTGACGGGTTCTCTGCTGGTCTCTCTGAGGAACCTTTGCAGAGGTTCACAGCCTTGTCAACTGGAATCCGAGAGTGCTCCAAGTTTTGTCTCGAGCAGCTTATGATGGCTTCAAGGCTTCGGCCCAAGTAGCCGTGGCCAGCATCGGTGCACGCCGTCAGGCTTGGCTACAGTCATCGTACCTCGAGTCATGGGTGCAGGACAAGTTGGTCGATGTCCCTTGCCAAGGTGAAAACCTCTTTGGCAAGCCCATGGCTGAAAAGGCTGCAGAACTCGAGTCCGAGACTCTCACCAGGACAAGGTTGCCCAGAAAGACCTCTGCCCCTTCTCAAAAGAAGAAGGGCTCTGGAAAAAAAGCCCTTTTACCCGAGGAAGTCATCTGCCTACAAATCTTACCCTCACTACCAGGCCTCCACAGCTCCCCAACAGGGTCAGTAGGCCAAGGGGCAGGGACATGGGCCCTGTAGGCAGAAAACCCCCAAGCCACCATCTCCGGCTCCTGCACAGCAGGGAGTGGGGTTTTGACTCCAGTGGCATAGCCTCTCCACCTCAGCTGACCCCTCTCAGCACAGGAGGCCGGCTGACCCTGTACGCCCACAGGTGGTCAGCCATAACAGGGGATACCTGGGTACTAGCATAGTCCAGAGGGGCTATTTGCTTCACTTCACCCAGTTACCCCCTTCTACTTTCCAGGGGAGCCTCCAAGACTCCCTCTGCACAGGAACTTACTCCTTCAGGAGTTGGCAAGTATTTTAAAGGAGCAGGCAGTGGAACCAGTGCCCCACCACCTGAGAGGGCGAGGCTTCTATTCCAGGTACTTTCTGGTACCAGAAAGGACAGGAGGCCTCAGGCCCATCCTCGACTTGTGAAATCCCAACAAGTTCCTGGTGAAGGAAAAGTTCAAGATGCTTACCCTTGGAATACTGCTGCCCTACCTCCAGCAGGGAGATTGGCTATGCTCCTTAGATCTAAAGGATGCTTATACTCACATCCTCATTCATCCAGACCACAGACAATAGCTAAAATTTGTAGTGAGAGGAAATCATTTCCAGTACAGAGTACTTCCATTTGGCCTAACCTCCGCGCCCAGGGTTTTCACCAAATGCCTGGCAGTGGTAACGGCCTATCTCAGAGTCCAGGGCATCTTTGTCTTTCCATACCTGACCACTGGCTCATCAGGGGTCAGTCTCCACAGGAGGCCGGACAATCCACTCTTCGAACTGTCTCCCTTCTACAGCATCTGGGGTTTGTCATAAACTATGCAAAGTCCACTTTGCACCCCTCACAGAACACAGAGTTCATCGGAGCAAGGCTGGATACCCTTCAGGCAAGGGCTTATCTACCTGTAGAAAGGGCACACAGGCTGATGGACTTTGCCAGACAGTTTCACAGCAATTGTCTGGTTTCTGCCAGGCAATTCCTGAGGCTATTAGGTTACATGACATCCACAGTCCATGTTACTCCAAATGCACGTCTGCACATGAGGCCTGCTCAGTGGGGGCCTCAGATCTCAGTGGCTACAAGCCACAGGACACTTGGGAGACAAAGTAAGGGTGTGCAAACTGCTGGCGGCCTCCCTGCAATGGTGGCTGCATCTCCCGAATCTGGTGCAAGGAGTGCCTTTTCAGCCACCACCACAAACACAGGTGCTGACAACAGATGCTTCTCTTCAGGGTTGGGGTGCACATTGCCAGGGGGCATGCACTCAAGGTCTCTGGTCCCCTTGGGAGTCCACACAGCAGATCAGCCTCTTGGAATTGAGAGCTATCCGTTTGGCTCTCCAAACTTTCTCTCATGCCCTCTCTCACCAGTCTGTTCTGGTTCAGATGGACAATCAAGTTGCAGTGTTCTATGTGAACAAGCAAGGAGGCACAGGGTCCCAACTTCTGTGTCAGGAGGCTCAGGCCCTGTGCTCATGGGCAGTCAAACATGGTATGCTTCTCAAGGCACTTTATCTGCTCGGTCAGGAGTATTACCTGGCGGACCGGTTGAGCAGAATTCTGCAGCCACACGAATGGCAGTTGAATCCCTTGGTGGTTCAAAAGATCTTCCTAAAGTGGGGTCTTCCAACAATCGATCTCTTTGCCAGCCAAATCACCCGACAGCTACCCAGGTTCTGCTCCAGACAACCGCATCCTCTGAGAATAGCAGTAGATGCGTTTCTAATCTCTTGGTCGATGAGCCTACTGTATGCGTTTCCTCCCACGCCTCTAGTGGCCCAGACGCTTTTCAAGGTGCTTCGGGACAAGGCCTCGGTTATCCTGGTAGCCCCCAGGTGGCCAAGGCAACCGTGGTTTCCACTCCTCCT
Source organism: Ichthyophis bannanicus (assembly GCA_033557465.1). NCBI lineage: Eukaryota > Metazoa > Chordata > Amphibia > Gymnophiona > Ichthyophiidae > Ichthyophis > Ichthyophis bannanicus. Next base: position 624,056,999 of record CM066033.1, read on the forward strand.
GCAGCTGGCTGTGGACACTCCACTCCCTCTGGGGGTGCAACCCAATCTCCTATCTCAGGATCAGGGATCTCTCTTGCACCCCAATCTCCAGCCCCTCCATTTGATGGCCTGGATGCTGAAAGGGTAATTCTAGCTCCCTTACTTCTACCTAGGGAAGTGGAGGAGGTGGTCTTGGCCTCTAGGAGGCATTCCACTAGGAAATCTTATGCCCTCAAGTGGCGTAGGTTCTCCACCTGGTGTGCTCAGCGCAAGGAGGATCCTTTTTCATGCCTGATGCTAGTGGTGCTGCAATATTTGCTTCACCTGTCCGACCAGGGCCTTAAATCCAACTCTGTTTGGGTCCACCTCAGTGCTCTGTCAGCGCACCACTCACCGGTGGATGGACAGTCTGTCAGGCCACCCTTTAGTGGCCCGCTTCCTCAGGGGCCTTCTTTTGCTCAAGCCTCCGATTCATCCACCTGCACCTGAGTGGGATTTGAATGTGGTCTTGCAAAAACTTACTTGCCCACCATTTGAGCCTATGGCTACTTGTCCTTTACGCTTTCTTTCCTGGAAGGCGTTGTTTTTGGTAGTTCTTACCTTCGCCAGATGAGTCAGTGAGCTACAGGCTCTGGTCTCAGAGCCACCATACACAAGGTTCTGTAGTAACAGGGTAGTCTTACGGACTCACCCAAAGTTCCTTCCAAAAGTTGTCTCCTCCTTCCATCTCAATCAGGAGGTGGTTCTTTCGACTTTCATTCCCAGGCTGCATGCCATCCAGGCTGAGATGGTCTTGCATACCCTGGACTGTAGGAGGGCGTTGTCTTTCTACATTGACCGTACGCAGGAGTATTGAAGGGCTGTTCAGCTCTTCGTATCGTTTGACCCTAATAAGCTGGGGTTACCTTTCTCCAAGCGTACCCTGTCCATGTGAGTAGCAGACTGTATCGCCTGGGCGTACAGGGCAGCCGGCCTCTCCTTGCAGGGTCGAGTCACGGCCCACCGTGTCGGGGCGAAGGCTGTGTCAGTAGCTCATCTCTGCTCTGTTCCGTTGGCAGACATCTGCCGGGCCACTACTTGGTCTTCAAGCCATACTTTTGCGGCCCATTACTGCCTCGAGAGTGAGTCCCGCAGGGACAGTGCTTTCGGACAGGCGGTACTCTGTAATCTCTTTGAGGTTTAGGCAACTCCTACCCTCCAGCCCTGGTGTTGGGCTATCATATGGGAGCGTTCTCAGAGAAGATTCTATCTCGCATGCTGAAGCTCTAGAGGGAGCTCATTATTCAGCTTTGGGCCCCCGGTAGCCTGAAGCTGGGGAGTCCCATATGTGAGGACTGACTTCCTGCTTGGTCCTGGAGAAAGAGTAGTTACTCACCTGTAACAGGTGTTCTCCAGGAGCAGCAGGAATCAGTCCTCACAACCCTCCCTCCTCCCCTGGGAGTTGCAGTCATATCATTCATTTTTGTGTTTTGCTGTCTTTTAGCTATGTCATCTGACTGAGCAAGATGGCACCCTTGGGGGGGAAGGGGACTGCGCATGCGCGCTGCATTCCCAAAGACTTTCTTTGAAAGCTGGGGACCATCACCGCATGGGGGCTCCGTCAGCACTGACGTCACTGCATGGGGGCGCCGACATCACCCATATGTGAGGACTACTTCCTGCTGCTCCTGGAGAACACCTGTTAAAGGTGAGTAACTACTCTTTCATCTCCTTGCAGTGCATCTTCCAGGCATTCAAAACTCTTGGGCAGACAGACTCAGTCGAGTTCTGCTTCCACACGAATGGTCTCTTTATGCAGACCAGGTGGCCAAAATTTTTCAAATTTGGGAAACCCCAGACATAGACCACTTTGCAAGTCCGCTGAATGCCCAACTTCCCTGATTCTGTTCCAGAATTCCGGCTTGAGGTTGTCAGGCAAGGGATGCTTTCCTCCTTCATTGGGGTCAGGACTTCCTTTATGCCTTTCCACCCATTCCCCTAATTCCCAAAACCCTGTTCAAGCTTCAGAGACAGAGGTCATATGATCCTTATAGCTCCACGTTGGCCACGGAAAATGTGGTACCCTCTGCTCTTACATCTCTCTCAAGCTCCGCCTCCGGAGTTAGGATCTGCTCCAGATCTTCTTTCTCAAGATAACGGGATGCTGTGGCATCCCAATCCCCAGTCTCTGCATCTCAGGACCTGGTTGCTGAAAGCCTAGAACTTCATGGTCTTAATCTTTCCCAGCAGGTAAATGTTATCCTTCATGCTTCCAGGAAACCTTCCACAAGATGCTGTTCTGCATTTAAGTGGAAAAGGTTTACCATATGGTGCTCGCAGAAGGGTCTTAACTCTCTTGCAATACCTCTGGAATCATTACTGGAGTATCTCCTTCATTTATCTAATGTAGGGCTTAAGACCAATTAAGTGAGAGTCCATTTGAGTGCTATTGCAGCTTCTTTCAAGCCTCTAAATGGACAACCTATTTCCTCTCATCCTCTCATAGCGAGATTTATGAGAGGCCTTTTTTTTGACTAAGCCTCCCATTAAGCCACCACCGGTGGCATGAGACTTAAATCTGGTAGTTGGGCAGCTCATGAAACCGCCCTTTAAACCATTAGCCACTACCTCTTTGAAATTCCTTTCCTGGAAAGTTATGTTTCTCATTGCAATCACACCAGCACGTCGCATCAGTGATTTGCAAGCCTTGGTGGCTGATCCTCCTTATACAAGGTTCCATCATAAGGTAGTCCTTAGGACTCATCCACACTTTATGCCAAAGGTGGTTTCGTCCTTTCATTTAAACCAAGCAGTTTACCTTCCTGTATTCTTTCGAAGGCCTCGCGCCTCAAATGCAGAAAGGAACCTTCATACTTTGGACTGTAAAAGAGCTTTGGCCTCTTACTTGCAAAGGACACAGCAACATAGAAAATCCTCTCAACTCTTTGTTGCTTTTGATCCTAGTCATTTGGGACTTCCAGTCTCCAAAAGGACACTGTCCAGCTGGCTTGCACAGTGTATTTCTTTTGCCTATGAGAGTAAGAACCTTCCTCTTGAAGGCCATGTCACAGCTCACAATGTGAGAGCCATAGCAGCCTCATTGGCTCATCTTCACTCTGTCTATCGACGACATCAGTCGAGCAGCTACTTGGGCTTTGGTACATACCTTCACAGCCCATTACTGCTTAGAGAAGGACTCCCGCTGGGATGCCTTGTTTGGTCAGGCTGTTCTTCAACACCTGTTCCAGACTTAATCAACTCCTACTCACTGTCCCTGGTAGGATGCCAGAGATCCATGGGGGGAAATGGAGCCCTTTCACAAGGGCACACAACTTTCTGGGGCCATCTCCCTGGCATCTGCAGCTAGGGAGTCCCCATATGTGAAGGCTACATTCCTGCTTGTTCTTGGAGATAGCATAGTTACTCACCTGTAACAGGTGATCTCCGGGAACAGCAGGAATTTAGTCTTCACAACCCACCCACCTCCTCTAGGAGTTGTATCGTTCTAACTCTCTCTCTCTTTCCCTCTCTTTTGTCTCAGCTTTAAACTCAACTGGAGAGGGACAGTTGGGAAAGGCGGGAAGGCAGCCGGCAGCCGGTGTGGGATGCTCCCAAAGGCTTTCCTATTGGACGCTGGGGACCGTTCCCGCGTGGGCTTCGTTGGTGCCGACGATACCCATATGTGAAGACTAAATTCCTGCTGTTCCCGGAGATCACCTGTTACAGGTGAGTAACTATGCTTTATCCATGATGGCATCTAAATCTTTTCCTTGGTGCTGGTTCCTAATGTGGAACCTTGCATCATGTAACCGTAATGTGAGTAGTTGTTCTCTAAGAGTCACATTCAGACATGTGCGTCCCCAGGCCATCCTGATGTCTAGACACTTGGACGGACTGGGGTTGCATCTGATTCTGCTCCCACAGGGGCTAGACGTCCCCATGGGAACAGAATTGCAGCACAGTAGCTGGATGTCCAGAAGTCACCCCAGATGTCCAGTCACTTCCCTAGTTAACTCATCCAGGTTCCTCCATGGAGTGACAGTGGCATGGCATCCTATTGTTATGTCACCGTGGTACCATAAAGGAGCTGCAATCACCGGCTGCCCCCCACAACATTCTTTCCCCGCAGCCTGACCCCCAATCGGGCCTTTCATGGCTGGGGTTGGGCTGCGGAGAATTTCCTGCACCCCCTGATCTCTTCGGTCCGGCTGATCTCCGCCATTCCCCGACATCCAGGGGGACTTATTCCACCTCTGAGGTGTAATAAGTCCCCTGTCTAATCTGCTGACCCCGGATGTATATGGCTGACCTCCAAATTGGCTCTGTATGTCCATAATCGCTTCCTCTCCCACTGCCCGCCCTCTCTCTTCCCCTGGCCCACCCACTCCTGCTCATGAACGGCGCTCCCTGCACAAGTCTGCTATACGTGCGGGGAGTTCTGTGGCCGCCAGTGTGATCCGGACATTTAGTGGGTCTGGACTTCCTGATCAGATGTCCAGACCCGCTAAATGAGCATCGGAATCTACTCCTAAGTGCATAACTTTGCACTTGTCTGCATTAAATTCCAATTTATCAAGGTTCTCTTGCAATTTTTCACAATCCTCTTGTGTTTTAACACCGAATAACTTTGTCATATGCAGATTTGATGACCTCGCTTGTTCCCATTTCCAGGTCCTCTACGAATGTGTCTTTTTTTGTTGTTTTTTTTTATTTAAGAATTTTTCTGAATACAATACAAGAAATATAAGCAAATAAGCAAAATACATAACATGCCAGTTCAAAAAATAAAGCTTCCCACATAGATAGGATCACATCAAGGAGAGAGAACCGTACAAAGGAAATCAAGAAATTCTAACAATCCAGAATAAGAAATAAGGAGTATATTAACCCCACATTAGGGAGCCAAAAACATTTGTCAAATCCCCCAACTAAGAACCACCCACCGCTTTCCTATCCAAGAAAGATTTTAAGGCATGTACATCATTATATACATAGGTTTGTCCCCCAAGAGTAATCATACAACGACAGGGAAATTTCAGGAAAAAGGTCGCCCCCAGAGCTACAACCCGTGGTTTCAACAACAAGAACTGCTTACGCCGAACTTGAGTGAACCGACAGACATCCGGGAAAACCTGGATAGTATGACCACAAAAGAGAGCGTGCCTACACTTGAAGTGCGCTCGCAAAACCCGCAATTTGGCAGGTTTTTTTTTTTTTAATTGAAATTTTTTGTAAACTTACAAAGCAAGCATAAAGAAACATACTGATGATTCATTAAGAAAAGAATACAGAACAGAAAAAATATACAAAATGACAATACATCATACCTAGCCCACAATATGGGGAGAATACTACTAAGTTGTCTGAGGTGAATGATAAGGTGGAGATTGTTTCTAAGCAGATTACTAATTGTGAAAATCAGTGTCAGGCTCTTAAAGCTGTGAATGCTTCTCATATTAAAGAAAGTTTAGTCTTACACCACAAAATGGAACAGTATGATAATTTGTCTCATGCAAAGAATGTTAGGATGTTGAATTTTCCTTATTGTCAGTTGCTTTCAGCTGAAATACTTTTGCGAAAGTACTTTAGAGAGGTTTTGGGATTGGCTTCGGCTGATTCCATCTGTCTCTCTAAATTTTATTATTTGACTGGTAGAGTTCTGTCTCGGGGTTCCCCTGGGGGGTTTGATGAGGTTCAAGGTGGTGTTGACCTTAATCTCACCAAATTCCTGGAGGACTCACAAGATAATATTTCTTCTAGGGCCACTTTGGTGGTTTCATTTCTTTCCGATCAGGATAGAGCTCTTGTATTTCGTAGTTATTTCAAGAATATGTCTGTACCTTTTTGTGGTGCGAAAGTGCAAATTTTTCCGGATGTCTGTAGGGCGACTCAAACTAGGAGACAGGGTTTTTTGGCCCTTAAACCTAGAGTGATTGCCCTCCCAGCCACCTTTTTTCTTCGTTATCCTTGTAAGTGCTTGTTAACTTTTCAGGGATCTAGGTTTGTTTTCCTTGATCCTACTCAACTTGAGTCATTTCTTTGTGATAGAGGGGCCTGGCACGAAGGGACTGGGATAGGTGGTTTTTGTTAATTTAGCTGTCTAGAAATTCAGGAGTTGTGACTCTTTGTTTTTCCTTTTTGATTGTTATTATGGTTATTATATTCTCCCCAATTTGGCAGTTTCAAAAACAAACTGCACTACCAGAGTATTGTGCTTAGAAATAATATCAAGGGAATCCTCCAGGAAGGCTGTTAGGTTCTGATCCACAGAGCAAACCGAAGGGACCGCAGACCCGATGGCTCTAGGAGAGGAAGAAGAACCCAAAGGCAAGTAATATATATGAGCTGTTTGTAAATCCCCCTCCAAATGTAATACCGCAGAGAAATATTTTCCCAACAAAATTTCAGAAGATAATAAATGCGTGATAGGAAAATTTAAAAAACACAAGTTGCGACCACGTGATGTGGTGAGCTTGAACGGACGTGTCTGTTTGAGCTCTGGACCCCCTGCTCCCTAAAACCGTGGAAAACCACCGTGTAACACTACCAACTTTGGCAACGTTGTAAAGGGAGAGCTCTCTAACACCTGGACTCTTGCTTCGCCTTTCTACTGTTATGGCTTCGGCAGCTAAACTTGGACGCAGGGAGAAAGACCGTGGAGCCGGGTCTTCCAAAATGGTGGACTCCCCCCCCCGAAGCACACAGGGCCTCCCCCTTCACCGTCCATGTCAGCGGAAGTCTCGACGGCGGTGACTAGTGCGCTGTCGGGGAAATTTGACGCTTTACATACCAAAATGGACACTCTCCAACACTCCATGGATGCGCTGGGGTCCCGAGTACATGAGGCCGAGACCCGCATAGCCCGGACTGAGGAAGACCTGACAGTACTCCAGCGGGAACTCCGAGAGGCGCAAAAACTTGCCAGGGACCAGGCGCTCAAGCTGGATGATCTGGAGAACCGGTCCCGGCGAAACAACTTAAGATTCCTGGGCATAGCTGATTCTATACCAGACAAGGACCTTCCGGGGCTCGTGGAGGCTTTGGCGACATCCCTGCGGCCCGAGACTGACCGGCTTACTCCCGTTATAGTGGAGCGTGCCCACCGGATTGGGCCTAAACAATCCGCGAACGACCGCCGGCCCCGAGTGGTCTTGGCGCGCTTTCTAAGTTTCCCGCAGAAGGAGGAGCTGCTCAAGACTGTGCGACAAAAAGGAGCGGTAGACTGGGAGAACATGCGTATCCGCGTGACCCAAGACTACTCTGCCGCGTTGAGCCAACGCCGTAAAGCTTATGCCTCCCTTTGTCAGAAATTGATCGGAGCGAACATCCGCTTTCAGGTCCAGTACCCGGTGCGACTCGTGATCTGGAGCGCGGGGACCCGCCGGAGCTTCGATTCAGCGGGAGAGGCTGCTTCCTACGTCGAGAGGATTACAACACCCGCGACGGACCCGGCCCAGTGAGTGAACGTGTCCCTTACCGACTGGGGACAGAGACCGAATCCTAGAGGAGATGGCCCTTTGCCTGGGGAGAGAGTGAGAGCGCCTGTCCATATAAATGTAGACGAGGCTGAAGGGTATGGGAAATGGTGGACTACTTCACCGTTTTTATCCTTCTTGGAGAATATGGCCGGGGGCAGCTGGCAAGGAGACTGTGAACCATAGAGCCGAAAACAGGCAACTCTGTTACTTTGCAGCGTTACATTGTTTGCTTAATCCCTCGGGGCAACATTCCCTGTAACATAGTTGCTGCTAGGGGCCCGATTGCCTACGGCCTTGTTCCAGCCCTTTGACTTTGTTACTGTTTTCCTTTCTCTCTATTTTCCCGCCCTCTATAAACAGACCGGCTTGAACTGGGCCCCGGAGAGAAACTCCAGTACTGTATGTGGCAGCCGACACACGGTTTCCCGGGATGCCTTCTCCCCGAGTTTTTTTTACCATTTGTTCACCGGATTATATGGAGGAAAATGCTGGGCTCAAAGATATTTATGTTGCCCTCCCCTCCCAGGTTGCGGGACTGTAAGGGTGGGCGACACTCCATGCGTCTGGCTGGGGGTAATCATCGCAGCGTCACTGCGGCCTGGGGGCTTTTTCTTTTTTTTCCCTCCCTCCATGTTGGCCTCCCCTGGGTCGGGTTAAGTGTGGAGTGTGGCCTACCGAGCTTATGTTTGTATTACTGATGCCGGTAGGGTTGTTTATTGCAGTGTTGGGGTAAGTGGGTGCCCCCTCTAGGTCTCTCCCTCCCCCTTCTTCTTCCCCTTCCTTCCTTCCCTTTTTATCCTTTTATTTCAATTTTTTAATTTAAATTTAGCCCCCTCCTGTTCCGTAAGATAGCTTGGTGTGAGTATTGTGGGGACGGGGGGTGGGGGAGTTGGGGGGAGGGGGAATAGGTTACCGAGTTCGGTGGTGGGGGGGGGAGGGCTGGGGATAGTGCTGTTCGATAGGCGGGGAGGGGGTCCTGCTCACATCCTAAGGGTCTCCTAAGATTAGGGTGAGGAGATCAATTGGTTGGGGGAGGTGGGTGGTTGGGCATGGAGGGGTGGGGGTGGGGGGGAGCCGAGGGGGGGGGGGTTGGGTGGGATAGGGGAGGGAGGAAAGGGGGGGAAAAGCTTGTGGTCACTTAGGAGCAGCCTACTATCTGGGGGGGAACCTCAGGCTGGGGAGGTTCGCCCACACATCACACGTTGTTTTGTTTTGTACTTGTTGAGCATCTATTATCCAACCTGAAGATTATTTCCTGGAATGTCTGCGGGATAGGTAACCCTATTAAAAGATCTAAAGTGATACAAATGCTGGCGCGCATGAAGTGTGACATCGCATTGCTACAAGAAACTCACCAGACAGCCGAAGAACATGCTAAACTGCAAAGGGCATGGGTAGGACAAAGTAAGGGGGCCCCGGCTCATGGAAGAAAGGGTGGAGTGGTCACACTCATTAGCAAACGAGTACGGTTTGAGCTGATAACGGAGTTTGTGGACCCGGAAGGCCGTTATCTCTTGCTCTACGGCAACCTGGAGGGCAAGCCGACCATCCTTGGGAACCTCTATGGTCCAAATGTTTTAGATCGCGCCTTCTATGCACGCTTGGCCTCTAAGGTGGAGCAGTTACCTGATGTCCCTTTGATACTAGCTGGCGATCTGAATGGGGTCCTCGATATCACTATGGATACGGCGGGGGCAGGAGGTGAGAGAGGGCGGGCTCCCACTACGGCGGTGTTGCGGGAGCTGTGTCGGCGGTTGGGTGTCGTGGATCCCTGGCGCTTGCTTCACCCCCTAGAGAGGGACTTTACGCATCAATCGCGAGCTCACGGGTCTAGTGCCCGCATAGATTATATCTTGGTCTCGGAGGGGCTTTTCTCTCAGGTGGACGAAGCGCAAATAGGTCCCTCCGCAGTGTCAGACCATGCCCCAATTTGGGTGGATCTTGTTTGGGGGGTGGTAGCTGATACGACTCGCATCTGGCGATTTCCGGTGGGGCTTGACCGGGATGTGGAGTTTCAAGCACATCTGCGGTGCTGCTGGCAAGATTTTATGGTCCACCACGCAGCACACACGGATGCCCCAGAATTGCTTTGGGAAACCGCTAAGGTTGTGCTGAGGGGCAACATTATTGAATACGTGGTACGAAAACGGCGCTTGCTGGCGCGGCAAATAGTGCACTTGGAGAAACAAGTGGTCCGGGCACGTCGTCGCTGTGCCGGGGACCCATCGGGGGTCAACCGGAAACGGTTTTGGGAACTGCAAACATCGCTCAACGAACTTTTACATCAGAGGACGAAAAAATCCCACCTGTATTACCGCTACCGCTTGTACCAGTTTGGGGACAAACCAGGCCGTCTCCTAGCTCGCTGTCTACGTGGTAGTCGAGGCGTTCGATCGGTGGCCGCCTTGCGAGATGAGAACGGTGTTCTGTATAAAGATAACCGGTCTATTGTGGGGCAGTTCCGTTCCTTTTTTCAACAACTCTATGCGCGCCGGGAGGGGTCTGCATCTGAGATGCACAGTTATTTGCGGGACCTGCCACTACCCAAACTGACGGCAGCACAACGGGATAGCCTAGATGCCCCGATCACAGTAGAGGAGGTTAGCGGGGTTATTCATCGCGCGCAGCGTTGTAAAGCGCCGGGGCCTGACGGTTTCGGAGCCGAGTTCTACAAGGGGCTCGGGGACTTGGTGCCTCCGGTTCTTGTCGCTATGTATGGCCACAGAGCGCAAGCGGGGCGGTTCACTTGGGGATCCAACCACGCCTATGTTACATTAATACCTAAGCCTGGGAAGGATCCTACTCGGGCGGCTTCCTACCGCCCTATTTCGCTGCTGAACTTCGATATGAAGATTCTAGCAAAGGTGCTGGCAGATAGGTTGGCCTCTGTGCTTGGTGACTTGGTTCATGAGTCACAAGTGGGTTTCGTTAGAGCACGGTACGCCGTCCGTAATTTACGGAAGATTTTGGCATCCATGGAATGGGTTCGAGAGCGGGAGTTGCCTTCCCTGCTGATTCGTTTTGATGCAGAAAAGGCCTTTGATCAGGTACACTGGGACTACTTGAAGGGTTTATTGCCGTACTATGGTCTGGGGGATACTTTTTGCAGCTTAGTGATGCTTTTGTATGCGGATCCGACAGCGGGAATCCTTTGCAATGGTATGCTCTCTGACCCATTTTGTTTGGAACGGGGTACCCGACAGGGGTGCCCGCTCTCCCCGTTGCTTTTCATCCTGTCCTTAGATCCACTGATACGGACCGTAGAGGCTTCCCCGAGCATTAAGGGGGTGCAGATTGGAGTAGCGGGTTTTAAGTTGGCCGCCTTTGCAGATGATATATTGGTTCATATCACGTCCCCCCAGTGTTCTTTACCTAATCCGTTGGCAGCCTTTTCGACTTATGGTAGCTTTGCAGGGTTACGTATCAACACCGAGAAATCCGAGGCCCTAGATGTGGGGGGTACGCTACGTGGTCAATGGGGGGATAACTTCCCGTTACGATGGGCGGGCGACGCCTTTGTTTATTTAGGTATAGTGTTGACCAGGGTGCCTGCGTCGTTGAATAAAACCAACTTCGACCGGGTGTACTCGAAACTTCAGTTACAACTGCGGGCCTGGACGCCGCTACCGCTGTCTCTGCTGGGTCGGGTGGCGGCTTTACAGATGGTGATACTCCCACGCATCCTCTATTGGATGCAGACCCTCCCGGTGTGGCTGCTGCGGCGCGATGTAATGCGTATAGAGAGAGAAATCCGACGTTTTTTATGGAAAGGGGCCAAAGCGCGTATACCGTTGTCTCGGCTGCGGGGAGGTTGGCGGACCGGGGGCGTGGGGGTTCCGGACTTCTGGAAGTACGCGCTGGCATGTCAGGCGCGGCACCTTAGTGATTGGTTGGGCGATACTGAAGTGTACACTCCCCGCGAGTTAGAACGAGCCTTTGTGGCGCCTCATGCCTTAGAAGCGGCCTTGCAGCTGCCCGGGACACGACTGCCTTCTCGGCTGACCAGCAGCGTTCTACTGCAGGCGACACGCCGTACTTGGCAGCAGCTTAACAAGTACTGGGGTAGCAACCCCACTGTTTCGAGTTGGCTACCCCTGCGAGGCAATGTTTGTTTTACCCCGGGTACCAATTCGTCCGTTTTTCGGCAATGGGAATGGGTCGGCATTTGCCGTTTGGGAAGTGTAGTTGATACAGCGGGACAGTGTAAGACCCTGGTGGAGCTGTGTGGGGAATATGGACTGAACCGGCGAACCTCCAGCTTTGCTTATGCCCAACTGTCTCATTATGTGGGCTCCCTGTCCCGGTCGGACCTCACCGCGACGCGTTCGGCACAGGTTCTGGAATTTTTGAGCCTGGGGGCGGAGAGCCCTCCCTCTATTGCCGATTTGAAAAGGCGCTTAGATGGACTGGGTCCCCCCGAACCTTCAGGCATTGGAACAGGCCTGGGCGCGGGATTTGGGTAAGGTGATCGACCCGGGCTTTGTGCTGACCGCTTTGCGTCAGATTCGGCAACTGGTAGGGGGCGCCCGGTGGCGAGAGGTGCAGTATAAGTCAATTCTTCGCACGCATTTCTCCCCAAGGAGGGCACTGCGAAGTCGTCTGGTCCAGTCTGGAGGATGTCCTAAGTGCTCCTGCTCTTTAGCTGATCTCGGTCATATGTGGTGGAGTTGCCCCGTGATCCGTTCCTATTGGCAGCGTATTGGGGATTATCTCAGTGGTCTTTTGCGACAACAGGTCTGTTGGACAGGGCTATTAGTGGTGCTTGATCGACTGGGACCACTCCACCCTAAGGGGAGGTGGGAGCGTATCCTAGTGCGCAAGGCTTGTCTGGTGGGGAAGGGACCTATTCTTCGTCGATGGATAGAGGCAGAGCCACCAACATTTTATGAATGGCGTAACTGTTTCCATCAGCTCATGCTTTTCGAGCGACGCCATGCACTTGGATCCCCCCAGCGCTGGGCTCAGTTTCTGTTGATCTGGATGCCCTATATTCAAAAATTGGGCCCTATTGCCCGCAGCGAAGTGCTTAGGGTTGGATAGGGATGCTCCTGCTTCCGTGCTTAACTAGGCTTGGGGGTGGGGGGGGGATGGGGGGGGGGAAATTTTTACGAGTTCGTCTTTACCAATTTGTCTACCTTGTTTGGGTTCCTGGTCTCTGGGTGGTGGATCAGACACAACCCTGCCCAGAGGGGTTTGAAATGTAAATTCTCCATTGTTGCATATACCTGTTGGTTGTTTTATACTGTATGTTTTATCCAATAAACAGATTATACAAAAAAAAAAAAAAAAACACAAGTTGCATACTCTGGCCTGATTCTCAAGAGCTTCCATCCGAAAGGAAATAGTTGAAAAATCTCTCATTAAAGCAAAATCAGAATATCGGCAGGATTGGAACTGGGAATCAGAACGAGCAGCAAACTTAACAAAAGAACCCAATTGATTATCCATAAATTGTAATTTATCAACCACATCTTGGGAAAACTTACAAAGGGAGGATACTGTAGAGGTTAAACGTACATCAATTTTTTGAATTGCAGACCATATGTCAATAAAAGTCACTTCCCCAACAGGGGATGCAGTAACCCCAGATTCTGGAACAGCTGGAAAAAGAGGAAGCTGAACCGGGGGTGCCTTCTCAGGGGAACACTCCAACAAGGTGGAAGAAAAAGCAGGTTGTGGCAGAGGAGGAGGAGACCGAAGAACAGGGCTCAGTGAAGGCCCCTCTGGTGAATGATCACCAGGCAGCAGGGAAGTCACATGTTTATCCATAGGGCCCACCACCTTTCCACCTGCAACACCATTCCCAGACTTGGTACCAACCTTAGCCTTCCGTTTGCCCATGGTTAACACTGACTTCTCAAAACACACACGAACACCTCATGTGCGTCGAAGGGGCGCCAAAGGGGTGTGTCCTGCCCCTTGAGCCACGCCCCTTGAGCCACGCCACGTGGGCCGCGACACGCGGCCGCGTATAATACTTGTGGGCTTTGTAGAGCAGGGAAGGAGCCAGGGCACATCCTTCTCCCGCCTGCACACTAGTCGAGTAAGCCGCCTCCAGGTCCTGCTGCACTGAACCGCGCCGGTGAGAATCGCGCGGCAGCTCCCTCAGCAGGGATACTCTCTCAGCTGATCTCTCCTGCACCTGTGGGCTTTGTAGAGCAGGGAAGGGTCCTCCGGGCCAGGGCACGTCCTTCTCCCACCTGCACGCTGGTCGAGTAAGCCTCCAGGTCCTGCTGCACTGAACCGCGCCGGTGAGAATCGCGCGGCAGCTCCCTCAGCAGCGATAATTTCTCCCTACGAATGTTAATAAGCAGCAGATCCAGCACAGATCCCTGGGGTACTCCACTGTTCACCTTACTTCATTAAGAAAATTGTTCATTTAGCATTACTTTCTTTTTTCTATCTTTTAACCATTTCCTCATCCACAGTAGTACAATGCTTCCTGTCCCATGACTTTTTAATTTCACCAAGAGAACATAAGAACATAAGATATTCCATACTGGGTCAGACCAAGGTCCATCAAGCCCAGTATTCTGTTTCCAACAGTGGCCAATCTAGGTCATATGTACCTAGCAGTTTCCCCAAGGGACACAGGTTCCACAATGCTTGTATTGGTTCAAGCATTGATATCCTGGGTCCCTTCTTAATAATGGTTTATGGACCTTTCCTCCAGGAACTTGTCCAAACCTTTTTTAAACCCAGCTACACTAACAGCCTTTACTACATCCTCCGGTAACAAATTCCAGAGTTTGATTACACGTTGAGTGAAAAAATATTTTCTTTTATTAGTCTTAAATAGTTTACCCTGTAGCTTCATTGCATATCCCCTAGTCTTTCTATATTCTGATAAGGTAAACAATCGATCTACGTTTACGTGTTCCACTCAGTTCGTCAATTTATAGACTTCTATCATATCTCCCCTCAGCTGTCTCTTTTCCAGGTTAAAGAGCCCTAACCTTTTTAGCCTTTCTTCATAGAAGTATCCTTCCATCCCCTTTACCATTTTGGTGGCTCTTCTCTGAACCTTTTCTAAAATCGCTATATCCTTTTTAAGATACGGCGACCAGAATTGCACACAATATTCAAGGTGCGGTCTCACCATGGAACGATATAGAGGCGTTATAATATCTTTTGTTTTATTTTCCATTCCTTTCCTTATCATACCTAGCATTCTATTTGCTCTTTTGGCCGCTGCTGCACACTGGGCCGAGGGTTTTAACATGATATCCACAATGACGCCTAAATCCTTTTCCTGGGTGGTGGTTCCTAATGTGGAACCTTGCATCGTGTAACCATAGTTTGGGTTGTTCTTCCCTAGGTGCATAACCTTGCACTTGTCCACATTAAATTTCATCTGCCATTTTGATGCCCAGTCTTCCAATTTATCAGGATCCTCTTGCAATTTTCCACAATCCTCTTGGGTTTTAACAACTCTAAATAGCTTTGTGTCATCTGCAAATTTGATAACCTCACTCGTTATTCCACTTTCCAGGTCATTTATGAATATGCCAAAAAGCAGCGGACCCAGCACAGATTCCTGGAGTGTCTCATAAAGGACCTTGTCAAAGGCTTTTGAAAGTTGAATGCTAACGCTGTGGATTTTGTTGCTGTAATCCTTTTATTAAGTCAAATTTTAGTGTTATGATCACCTCTTGCCAAGTAGCCCCTAGATTGGCTTTCCTCACCAGATCTTGTGCTCTACTAAGGACAATGTTTAATATAGCTTTCCCTTATTTCTGTTCCTGAACCAGTTGCTCCATGAAGCAGTCATTTATTTTGCTTTAGATATTTTATCTCCCTAGCATGTCCTGCTGTGATATTGACCCAGTCAGTACCAGGGTAATTGAAATCAGCTATTATTACTGTGTTGTAACGTTTGATCTCCAGGAACAAGCAGGAATGAGTCTTCACATATGGGTACGTCGGAACCGACGGAGCCTGCGCGGGAAAGCTCCCCAGCTTCCCAGAAAGGAAAGCTTTTGGGGCCTCCCACAGCGCATGCGCGCTGCCTTCCCGCCTTCCTGACCAACTCTCTTCAGTTCTTCTTTTTCCGCGGAGCCAGCAGGTCGTGTTCCTGTCACCGCTGAAGAAGTTGTTATTTTAATTTGTTTCTTTGGCCGCGTGTCTGCCTTCCCCGATTCCGGACCGGTACCGCCGGTCTTTTTTCTTTATTTCTTAAAAAAAAAAAAAAACATATCTTATTTTTCCCCACTTGGTGTGTTTGTTCTGTGAGGCCTCTAGGCCTTCACAGAATTCTCCCTTATGGAGAAACAAGCCTCTGGTTTTAAAAAATGCACCAAGTGTAGCGGTACTATATCAGTCACAGACACCCATGAATGGTGTCTTAAATGTTTGGGGCCTGACCACTCCATTCCGGATTGTCCATCCTGCTCTCTGATGTCCAAGCGTGGCTTACAGAACCAAGCAGCCAAGTTTCATATGCTGTTTTCTACAGATACTCCAGCATCAGCATCCTCCAGGTCTTCCTCTCCTGATGGATCTCAGGTACCAAACATTCTTCCGACAGGTTCTCAAAGGGCAAATCTCCCTCTAAGCATCGAGAGGCCCTTGGGCTTGACCCTGAGGACCCTGCCCCAGCCAAACAACCCCGGCGGGAAGCTCCGGCTTCCAAAGCTCCTCCTATGGGGTTACAGGTTGACATCGATGGCACGGCCTCGACCGATCACCAGTTAGACTGCTCTGGGGTACCGGCCCATACCGGTACCGATATCCAGGCAGTCGTGGCGTCTATGGATAATACCGTTTAATCCATGCAGCAGGCTATAATGGCTTTTATTAAAGCTGCAACGCCCTCGGTACCGCACCAAGCGGTTCCGGTTCCGGTACCACCACCGATACCGGTACCCAGAGCATCCACTTCCACCAGGATACCGGTTCCGGTTCCCGGTTCCGGGGTTTATCCCGATACCGATCCGGTTCCGGGTATGCCCGATGTGGATACCGGTCGATACGCGTATCGATCTTTAGAAGCTAATAGACGATACTTCGAGTCTTCTGATGATTCCGATACCTCAGAAGACTCTGCTGAAGTATCTCTTACTCTTCCTGAGGAGCCCTCTTCTCCAAAGAGGAGAATGTCTCCTCCAGAGGATTTGTCCTTTCAAGACTTCATTCTTGAACTAGCCAAGGGGCTTTCAGTTTCAGTAACCTCTGAAAAAGAACCTATAGCAAAAAAATTAGATATTTTGGGATACTCTAAGGTTCCCAAAGAGGCAGTCACCTTGCCCATCCATGAAATTCTTCAAGAACACATGATGGACTTATGGGAGACTCTTCTCACCTTATCTCCACATTCTCGTCGTTTGGACACCATGTATCGTGTCCCTCCTTCTCCTGGTTTTCAAAAAACTCAGCTTCCTCACCACTCTATTGTGGTACAGTCAGCTATGAAAAGGATAAAGAGTACCAAAAGACACTCTTCCACTCCCCCAGGAAGAGAATGTAGAACTTTGGATGCTTTTGGTAGGAAAATCTTCCAAGCCAGTATGCTTATTGCCGGAATCAATTCATACAGCCTCTATATGGGCATGTTTCTGAAGGAGATTGCACTGAAGATGCGCCATATCATCCCCTTTATCCCAGAGGATAGGAAGGAGGAATTCCTTCTTTTGTTAAAGCATACCCAAGATGTTTTAAAGTTCTCCAACAGAGCTGCCTTTGACTCCTTTGAGTGTGCTAGCAGAGCCTCAGGCATTGCCATAGCTGCTCGCAGAATTGCTTGGCTCCAGGCCTCTGACCTAGAACCCCGGGTCCAAGATGGGTTGGGCAATCTGCCCTGTACAGGTGAAAATCTGTTTGACAAGGAGTGGCAAATCAAAGCCACTCAAATGGATGCAGAGAATGCTGCTTTAGATAGACTTTCTAAGTCTACCTCTACCCCTGCCAAGAAAAAATCTTTTAAGAAGCCTTTCTACAAAAAGACCAGATTTTCCACAAATACTGGCCAACAATCTTCCCAAGTTCGCTTTGCTCCTAAGCGTCAGCAATCTAAACAGGCCAGGGCAAAACCTGCAGGGACTGCTACAGTTCAGCAGTCCCAACCTCCTCAGGGTTTTTGACTTACTTCTAGAGAACTTAACTTTTCTTGGGCAAGCCACTTAACCCTCCATAGCCCATGTTCCCTGTAAAATAGTTACCTCCAAGTTATAATGCCCTGTTCAATGTAATTTCAGTTTGTTCAATGTAAACCGCACTGATGCAGAATAGCGCGGTATATAAGAGAATGTAAATAAATAAATAAATAAAATAAATAAATAAACAGCCAGAGCCTCTCACCATTCCAGGAAGGTTAACTCATTTTGCTCCCAGATGGGAGCAAATCACATCAGAACAGTGGACCCTCTCTATCATCAGAGAGGGCTACAAACTACATTTCTCCAGCATTCCTCCCCATACCATGGTGAGACATTTCAATTCTCCCCCATCTCTCCTGCACCTGTTGGGTCAGGAGGTGACCACCCTTCTTGCCCAAAGGGCAATAGAAGAGGTTCCTCTTCTTCAACAGGGGTCAGGGTTTTACTCCCCTTATTTTCTCATTCCCAAGAAAACAGGGGGATACAGACCCATTCTGGATCTGAGAGAATTGAACAAATTTCTATGCAAGGAGAAATTCAAGATGCTCTCTCTAGGTACTCTCCTTCCATACCTGCAGAGTCAGGATTGGCTTTATTCTCTAGATCTAAAGGATGCGTACACACATATACTCATCCATCCATCCCACAGAAAATTCCTACGGTTTCAGTTCCAAGGAAAACATTTCCAGTACAGAGTACTCCCCTTCGGTCTAGCCTCTGCTCCAAGAGTGTTCACCAAATGCATGTCGATAGTGGCTGCATTTCTACGCACCCTGGGAATTTTTGTTTTCCCATACCTGGACGACTGGCTCATCCGAGCTCCATCTCAGTCCGAGGCTCAGACTTCCCTGGACCACACCAGACACATACTGCAGTATCTGGGACTTGTCATCAATCTGCCAAAGTCTCAACTCACCCCTGCTCAGTCCCTAGAATTCATAGGGGCCTGGCTAGATACCACCACTGCAAGGGCCTATCTTCCTCAAGCCCGTTGCCACCGTCTAGTGCACTTGGCCTCTCAAACCCAGTCCAGAAGCCACTTGACTGCCAGGGAGATGCTACAACTGCTAGGCCACATGGCATTCACAGTTCATGTGGTGCCTTATGCTTGCCTGCATATGAGAGCAGCTCAATGGACTTTGTCCACCCAGTGGACTCAAGCATCAGGAGCTCTCTCAGACCAAATAGCAACCTCAAAACGTCTCTTTTGGTCTCTCCAATGGTGGATGTCCACCCAAAATCTGTTGTTGGGGGCCCCCTTCCAACCTTTGTTACCCCAAGCAACCCTCACAACAGATCCCTCCCAAACGGGTTGGGGAGCTCATCTCCAAGACCTCTCCACTCGGGGCACTTGGTCTCCACAGGAGACCACCCTTCATATCAACCTTTTGGAACTGCGAGCAATTTTCCTTGCTCTCAAGGTCTTTCATACCCTCCTCAACAACATGACAGTCCTTGTTCATACCGACAAGTAGCCATGTTTTACATAAACAAACAAGGAGGGACTGGCTCTCTGTCGCTTTGCAACAAAGCTCTAAGATTGTGGGCCTTCGCCAGAGAGCATCAAATCCATCTCCTGGCAGTATACCTCCCAAGAATCCAACACTCTTGGGCAGACAGACTCAGTCGAGTTCTGCTTCCACACGAATGGTCCCTGCACATGGATCAGGTACTCAGAATCTTCCAGGAATGGGGAACCCCGGACATAGACCTATTTGCAAGTTGGTGGAATGCCAAACTTCCCCGGTTCTGTTCCAGAATTCCGTGTCAGGGAGCTCAGGCCAAGGATGCCTTCCTCCTTCATTGGGGTCAGGAATTTCTCTATGCCTTTCCACCCATTCCTTTGATTCCCAAGACTCTGTTCAAACTTCAGAGGGACCAAGGATCTATGATCCTCATAGCTCCACGCTGGCCTCGCCAAGTGTGGTACCCTCTACTTCTGCATCTCTCCCAAGCCCCCTCCCTGGACTTGGGAGCTGCTCCAGACCTTCTGTCTCAGGAGGAGGGGACTTTGTGGCACCCAAACCCCAAGTCCCTTCACCTCAGAGCTTGGTTACTGAAGGCCTAGACCTTCAAGACTCCAATCTTTCTCAGCAAGTGAAGGATATCCTCCATGCCTCTAGGAAACCTTCCACTAGGCGTTCTTACGCTTTTAAATGGAAAAGATTTTCCATTTGGTGTGCTCAAAAGGGTCTTGACCCTTTAGCACTACCTTTAAATTCTTTACTGGAATATCTCCTGCATCTCTCCAATGCAGGCCTTCAAACGAATTCAGTAAGGGTCCATTTGAGCACTATTGCAGCATCCCTTAAACCTCTCAATGGAGAACCTGTTTCCTCTCATCCTCTTATTGCAAGATTTATGAGAGGCCTAACTTTAACTAAGCCTCCCATTCGCCCTCCTCCAGTAGCATGGGACTTAAACTTGGTTCTTGGTCAGCTTATGAAGCCACCCTTTGAACCCTTAGCCACTACCTCCTTGAACTTTCTTTCCTGGAAGGTTATTTTCCTCATTGCAGTCACCTCAGCTCGCCGTATCAGTGAACTGCAAGCCCTAGTGGCTAATCCCCCTTATACAAGGTTTCATCATGATAAGGTGGTCCTTAGGACTAATCCCCACTTTATGCCTAAAGTGGTCTCCCCTTTTCATCTTAATCAAGAGGTATATCTACCTGTCTTTTTTCCGGCTCCTCATGCATCCAGTGCAGAGAGGAACCTTCATACTCTGGATTGTAAAAGAGCTCTTGCCTTTTACCTCCACAGGACACAGCAACATCGAAAGTCTTCTCAGCTTTTTGTTGCTTTTGATCCTTCTCATTTAGGACTTTCAGTCTCTAAAAGAACACTGTCCAATTGGATTGCTCAGTGTATCACTTTTGCTTACCAAAGTAAGAACATTTCTCTGGAGGGCCATGTCACAGCTCACAATGTGAGAGCCATGGCCACCTCTGTGGCTCGTCTTCACTCTGTATCCATCGATCAGATCTGTCGAGCAGCCACCTGGGCCTCGGTTCATACCTTTACAGCCCATTACTGTTTGGACAAGGACTCCCGCCGAGATGCCTTGTTTGGTCAGGCTGTCCTCAGACACCTGTTCCATTCTTAATCAACTCCTGCCCACCTTCCCTGTATGGATGCCTGAGATCCATAGGAAGATGAGGAACCCTTCTGGGTCTCATACCCTTGGGGGGGGGATCTCCCCGGCATCTTAGCTAGGGAGTCCCCATATGTGAGGACTCATTTCTGCTTGTTCCTGGAGATAGCACAGTTACTTACCTGTAACAGGTGATCTCTGGAAACAGCAGGAATTAGTCCTCACAACCCACCCACCTCCCCTAGGAGTTGTATCTCTCTCTCTCTTTCCTTTCCTCTCTCTATTGTCTCAGCTTTAAACTCGAACTGAGGAGAGTTGGTCAGGAAGGTGAGAAGGCAGCGCGCATGCGCTGTGGGAGGCCCCAAAAGCTTTCCTTTCTGGGAAGCTGGGGAGCTTTCCCGCGCAGGCTCCGTCGGTTCCGACGTACCCATATGTGAGGACTAATTCCTGCTGTTCCCAGAGATCACCTGTTACAGGTAAGTAACTGTGCTTTACCTTCCTTAATCTATTAGCATTTCATCATCCATCTGTTCATTCAGGCCGGGTGGATGGTAGTATACCCCCACTGCTATTGCCGTCCCCTTTTTACATGGAATTTCTATCCATAGAGATTGTACAATGTATTTTGTTTCCTGCAAAACCTTTATCCTGTTTAACTTCAACATATAGTGCAACCCCTCCACCAATTTGATCTGCCCTATCATTGCAATATAATTTCTACCTTGGTATCAGTGTCTCATTGGTTGTCCTCCTTCCCTGGGTCTCTGATTATATTTAACTTTCATTCAGTGCTATATATTATAGTTAGTTTTATTTACTAGATGTGCCACCTATAATGGCTAGCAGCTAGGCAGTTAAGGAAGTTACATTCAGGCACTGTATATTCTAGCCTTTTCATCTTATTTTCTAAACTTCTAGCATTTGCATACAGGCAAGTGTGTAAGAAAAGAGTCAGACTACTAATTCACAGTTCTCAAGATATACCATATTCTGTCTCATCAGCAGCGCCAGTCCTCTACCAGGGTGTTCAGAATCATCTGGATTGGTTGGTATACGAGGTGTGACAAAAAAGAAAGGAGACTGTCCAATAAATGTTTTATTACAAAATCTACAGAGAAATTACGCATTGTCCCCTTCAAAGTAATTCCCCCCCCCCCCCAAGAGTTAATGCACTTCTGCATTTGCTTCTGCCATGTACGGAAGCACTTGGTAAAGTCCTCCTCCTTGAGGTCTCTCAGCTCCCTTGTCACAGTGGCCTTGATCTCTTCTACAGAGGCAAAATGAGTTCCTTTTAGCACAGTCTTCAGCCTGACGAAGAGCCAGAAGTCGCATGGTGCGAGATCTGGGGAATAAGGAGGGTGGTCGAGAGCTGTGATCTGTTTGTTAGCCAAGAACTGTCTCACACTGAGCGTGGTGTGTGCAGGCACGTTGTCGTGGAGCAACCACGACTTGTCTCTCCACAGAGCCTGCCTGCTGCGCCGAATATAATCATTGAGGCGATTGAGGACCTGCTGGTAGAAGTGCTGGTTGACTGTCTGACCCTCAGGCACAAACTCATGATGGACCGTTCCCTTCTGGTCGAAGTGTGCGATCAGCATGACCCTGATCCTTGATTTGGACATGCGCGCCTTCTTGAGTCTGGGTGACAGTCGAGTCTTCCACTGCAGACTGTCTCTTGCTTTCAGAGTCGTACTGGAAGACCCAAGTCTCATCTCCTGTGATGACTCGGCTAACAAATTCTGGATCTTCTCCGATCTTCTCTAGTAAGTCTCGACAAACATTGACCTGGTGCTCCTTCTGGTCATACGATAAAAGCTTGGGCATTATCTTGGTGCACACCTTCCGCATACCCAGCTCCTGCACCAAGATGGTCCGCAATGACTCCCTGAGCTCAGGCTGTTCAGGCTGAGCTCCTCAGCTATCATCACTGTTAATCTGCGATCACTCCGCACCAGTTGGTTCACTCTGTAAATGTTCTCAACTCTTTTTGCCATGGAAGGCCATCTTGACTTGTGGTCATCCTCCACCTCCTCGCGGCCAGTCATGAAGCATTTGTGCCACTTGAAGACTCGCAGCCTTGACCATTGCATCTTATCCATAAGCCTTTTATAGAAGTTGGAGACACTCTGTTGGGCCCTTCTCCAACTTAACCAGAAATTTAAAGTTGATTCTTTGCTCCATATTTCTGCCACCTCCTGTTGCATGACAAAGCGATGGAGCAGTGTGCTACAAAAAAACCTGAAAAAGAAAAACAGAGAGAGAGAGATGAAAAATATTATAGCAGAATAGTGGCGAGATGTTGCACAACACAATGACATAAATGATTAGAAACATCACAACAGAAAAAGACCACATGGCCTATCTAGTCTGTCCTTCCATATCAACAACTACAACAGTCCTCTTTTTTTTTTTTTTTTTCCTTTAGAGATCCTCTTTGTTTATCCCATGCTTTTTTGAATTCAGTTACTGTCCTCATCTCTACCACCTCCACTGGGAGACTATTCCACGGATCCACCACTCTTTCCGTAAAGAAATATTTCCGCAAATCACTCCTGAATCTATCCCCCTTCACCCTCATCCCTTGACCCCTTGTAGCAGAACTTGCTTTCAATTGAAAGAGGCTCTCCTCCTGAACATTTATGCCATGGAGGTATTTAAACATCTCAATCATATCACCCCTATCCCGCCTTTCCTCTAAGGTGTACATATTAAGATCCTTAAGTCTGTTCTCATATGCTTTATAATGAAGACCACTAACCATTTTAGTAGCCACCCTCTGCACCTACTCCATCCTGTTCACATCCTTTTGAAGATGCGGTCTCCAGAATTGCATACTATACTCCAAATGAGGTTGCACCAAAGACTTGTACAGAGGCACTATCACCTCTTTTTTTCTGCTAGTCATTATTCTCCGTTTGCACCCAAGTATCCTTCTAGCTTTTGCCATTGCCTTTTATCTCCAGGAACAAGCAGGAATGAGTCTTCACATATGGGTACGTCGGTACCGACGGAGCCTGCGCGGGAACGCTCCCTAGCTTCCCAAAAAGGAAAGCTTTTGCGAGCATCCCACAGCGCCTGCGCGCTGCCTTCCCGCCTTTCCTAACCAACTCTCCTCAGTTCTTCTTTGCCGCGGAGCCAGCAGGTCAAGCCCTGTCACCGCTGAAGAAGTTCTTTATTTTATTTTATTTCTTTGGTTGCGTGTCTGCCTCCCCCGACTCCGGACCGGTACCGCCGGTCTGTCTTTCTTTAAAAAAAAAAAAAATTGATATTTTTTCCTCACTTGGTGTAATTTTCTTCTTAAGGCCTCAGGGCCCACAAGAAAATTTCCCTCATGGAAAAACCAACCTCCTGGTTCAAAAAATGCACTAAGTGTAGCGGTACTATTTCTGTTACAGATACCCATGAATGGTGTCTTAAATGTTTGGGTCCTGAACACTCCATTCCGGATTGTCAGTCCTGCTCCCTAATGTCTAAACGGGGGTTACAGAACCGAGCAGCTAAGCTCCATGTGCTGTTTCCCGCTGAGGCACCGGCAGTAGCATCGACATCTTCCAGGTCGTCTTCTCCTGAAGGATCTCAGGTAACCAAACATAAACCTAACAGGTCCTCGAAGGGTAGATCTCCCTCTAAGCATCGAGATGCCTCCGGGCTTGCCCTCGAGGATCCTGCACCAGCCAAGCAACCCTGGCAGGAAGCTCCGGCTTCCAAAGCTCCTCCTATGGGGTTACAGGTTGACATCGATGGCACGGCCTCGACCGATCACCTGTTAGAATGCTCTGGGGTACCGGCACAATCTACCGGTACCGACCTCCAGGCATTTATGGCGTCGATGGATCAGAATGTTCTGTCCATGCAGCAGGCTATTTCAGCCTTCATTCAAGCTGCGACGCCGGCGGTACCGCAACGAGCTCCGTTGTCGGTATCGGCTCCGGTACCGGCACCAGCGCCGATGCCGGTACCGACTGCATCGACATCGACCAGGATACCGACTGCTGCGGTTCCTTGTCCAGGGCTACTTCTCGGTACCGATCTGGTACCGGGGACGCCCGATGTCGATACCGCTTGATACGCGTATCGAGCGTTAGAAGAGCATCCTGACAGGCGATACTTAGATTCCTCTGATTCTGATACATCAGATGAGTCTCCTGAAGTATCCATAGCCCTTCCTGAGGGGACTTCTTCTCCAAAAAGAAGAATGTCTCCTCCAGAGGACTTGTCCTTTCAAGACTTCATAAGAGAAGTAGCTAAAGGACTCTCTATTTCAGTAACCTCTGAATCGGAGCCTAGAGCAAAAAAAATAGATATTTTAGGATACTCTAGGGCTCCTAAAGAGGCATTCACCTTACCAATTCATGAGATTCTTCATGAACACATGATTGATTTATGGGAGACTCCTCTCACTCTCTCTCCTCATTCTCGCAGGTTGGACACTATGTATCGTGTCCCTCCTTGTCGTGGGTTCCAGAAAACTCAGCTTCCTCACCATTCCATTGTGGTGCAGTCAGCTATGAAGAGGATAAAGAGTACAAAGAGACACTCTTCTGCTCCTCCAGGAAGAGAATGCAGGACCTTGGATGCTTTTGGTAGGAAAATCGTCCAGGCCAGTATGCTTATTGCCAGAATCAACTCATATAGCCTTTATATGGGTATGTTTCTGAAAGAAGTGGCAGAAAAGCTGCACACTTACCTCCCTTTTATTCCAGAAGATAAAAGGGAAGAATTCCGCATGTGGCTTAAGCATACTCAGGACATCTCCAAGTTTTCAAACAGGGCAGCCTTTGACTCCTTTGAAGGTGCCAGTAGAGCCTCAGGCATTGCCATAGCTGCTCGCAGAATTGCTTGGCTCCAGGCTTCTGATTTAGAACCCTGGGTTCAAGATGGCTTAGGAAATCTGCCCTGTACAGGTGAAAATCTGTTTGGCAAAGAGTGGCAAATTAAAGCCACTCAAATGGATGCAGAGAATTCTGCTCTGGATAGACTTTCAAGGTCTACCTCCATTCCTGCCAAGAAAAAAACTTTGAAAGAGTCTTTTTTCAAAAAGGGCAGGTTTCCTAACACTTCTGGCCAACAATCTTCTACAGGTCGCTTTCCCGCTAAGCGTCAGCAACCTAAGCAGGCCAGGCCTAAGTCTACAGGGGCTGCTGTAACCCAGCAGTCCCAACCCCCTCAGGGTTTTTTACTTGATGCTAGAGAACTTAGCCTTTCTGGCTCTAAAGCAGCCAGAGCCTCTCACCATTCCAGGAAGGTTAGCTCATTTTGCTCCCGGATGGGAGCAAATAACATCAGAGCAATGGACCCTCTCCATCAAAAGAGAGGGCTACAAACTTCATTTCTCAGACCTTCCTCCCCACACCATGGTGAGACACTTCAATTCTCCCACATCTCTTCTCGACCTTTTAGGTCAGGAGATAACTACCCTTCTTGCCCAAGGGGCAATAGAAGAAGTTCCTCTAATTCAACAAGGGTCAGGGTTCTACTCCCCCTATTTTCTCATTCCAAAGAAGACAGGGGGATACAGACCCATTCTAGATCTCAGAGAATTGAACAAATTTCTATGCAAGGAGAAGTTCAAGATGCTTTCTCTGGGCACTCTCCTTCCATACCTTCAAAGTCAGGATTGGCTTTGTTCTCTAGATCTCAAGGATGCGTACACACATGTTCTCATCCATCCATCTCACAGAAAATTCCTACGTTTTCTTTTCCAGGGAAAACCTTACCAATACAGAGTGCTTCCTTTTGGTCTGGCCTCTGCTCCGAGAGTGTTCACCAAATGCATGGCAATAGTTGCTGCATTTCTACGCACTCTGGGAATATTTGTCTTCCCATACCTGGACGACTGGCTCATCCGAGCTCCATCTCAATCAGAGGCCCAGATTTCCCTGGACCGCACAAGGCGCATTCTGCAGTATCTGGGACTGGTAGTAAACCTCCCAAAGTCCCAGCTCATCCCTACTCAGTCCCTGGAATTCATAGGGGCCTGGTTGGATACCACCACTGCAAGGGCCTACCTTCCTCAGGCCCGTTGCCAACGTCTAGTGCAGCTAGCCTCCCAGATTCAGTCAAGGAGCCACTTAACTGCCAGGGAGATGCTACAACTGCTAGGCCACATGGCTTCCACAGTACATGTGGTACCCTATGCTCGCCTACACATGAGAGCAGCTCAATGGACTTTGTCCACCCAGTGGACTCAAGCTTCAGGAGCTCTCTCAGACCAAATAGCAACCTCCAAACGTCTCTCTTGGTCTCTCCAATGGTGGATGTCCACTCAAAATCTGTTGCTGGGGTCCCCCTTCCAACAGTTGTTGCCCCAAGCAACCCTCAACAGATGCCTCTCAAACAGGTTGGGGAGCTCATCTACAAGACCTCTCCACCCAAGGCACTTGGTCCCCACAGGAGACCTCTCTTCATATCAACCACTTGGAACTTCAAGCAGTGTTTCTAGCTCTCAAGGTCTTTCATACCTTCCTCAGCTACAAGACAGTCCTTATTCATACGGACAATCATGTAGCCATGTTTTACATAAACAAGCATGGAGGAACTGGCTCTCTGTTGCTTTGCAACGAAGCTCTAAGATAGTGGGCCTTCGCCAGAGAGCATCAAATCCTTCTCCTGGCAGTATATCTCCCAGGAATCCAAAACTCTTGGGCAGACAGACTCAGTCGAGTTCTGCTTCCACACGAATGGTCCCTGCACATGGATCAGGTACTCAGAATCTTTCAAGAATGGGGAACCCCGGACATAGACCTCTTTGCAAGTCCGTGGAATGCCAAACTTCCCCGGTTCTGTTCCAGAATTCCGTGTCAGGGAGTTCAGGCCAAGGATGCCTTCCTCCTTTATTGGGGTCAGGGCTTCCTGTATGCCTTTCCATCCATTCCTTTGATTCCCAAGACTCTGTTCAAACTCCAGAGGGATTAAGGATCTATGATCCTCATAGCTCCATGCTGGCCACGCCAAGTGTGGTACCCTCTGCTTCTGCATCTCTCCCAAGCCCCCTCTCTGGACTTGGGAGCTGCTCCAGACCTTCTGTCTCAGGAGGAAGGGACTTTGTGGCACCCAAACCCCAAGTCCCTTCACCTCAGAGCTTGGTTACTGAAGGCCTAGACCTTCAGGACTTGAATCTTTTTCAGCAGGTGAAGGATATCCTCCATGCTTCCAGGAAACCTTCCACCAGGCGTTCCTATGCTTTTAAGTGGAAAAGATTTTCCATTTGGTGTGCTGGAAAGGGTTTTGACCCTCTGGCACTACCTTTTAACTTCTTTGTTAGACTATCTCCTGCATTTCTCCAATGCAGGACTTAAGACAAATTCAGTAAGAGTCCATTTGAGTGCTATTGCAGCATCCCTTAAGCCCATCAATGGACAACCTATCTCCTCTCATCCTCTTATTTCAAGATTCATGAGAGGCCTAACTTTAACTAAACCTCCCATTAGGCCTCCTCCGGTGGCATGGGACTTAAATTTGGTTCTTGGTCAGCTTATGAAGCCACCCTTTGAACCCTTAGCCACTACCTCCTTGAAATTTCTTTCCTGGAAGGTTATTTTCCTCATTGCAGTCACTTCTGCTCGCTGCATCAATGAACTGCAGGCCTTAGTGGCTAATCCACCTTATACAAGGTTCCATCATGACAAGGTTGTCCTTATGACGAATCCACACTTTATGCCTAAAGTGGTCTCACGTTTTCATCTTAATCAAGAGGTATATTTACCTGTCTTTTTTCCAGCTCCTCATGCATCCAGTGCAGAGAGGAATCTTCATACTCTGGATTGTAAAAGAGCTCTTGCTTTTTACTTACATAGGACACAGCAACATAGAAAGTCTTCCCAGCTTTTTGTTGCTTTTGATCCTTCTCACTTAGGACTTCCAGTCTCTAAGAGAACACTGTCCAATTGGATTGCTCAGTGTATTTCTTTCGCCTACCAGAGTAAGAACCTTTCTCTGGAGAGCCATGTCACAGCTCATAATGTGAGTACCATGGCCACCTCTATGGCTCATCTAAATTCTGTGTCCATCGACCATATCTGTCGAGCAGCCACCTGGGCCTCTGTTCATACCTTCACAGCCCATTACTGCTTGGACAAGGATTCCCGCCGGGATGCCTTGTTTGGTCAGGCTGTCCTCAGGCACCTGTTCCATTCTTAAACAACTCCTGCCCTCCTTCCCTGGATGGATGCCTGAGATCCATAGGAGGACGCAGACCCCTTTCAGGGTCTCATATCCTTGGGGATCTCCCAGGCATCTCAGCTAGGGAGTCCCCATATGTGAAGACTCATTCCTGCTTGTTCCTGGAGATAGCACAGTTACTTACCTGTAACAGGTGATCTCTGGGAACAGCAGGAATAAGTCTTCACAACCCACCCACCTCCCCTAGGAGTTGTATCTCTTTTCTATCTTTCCTTTCCTCTCTCTCTCTATTGTCTCAGCTTTAAACTCGAACTGAGGAGAGTTGGTTAGGAAAGGCGGGAAGGCAGCGCGCAGGTGCTGTGGGAAGCTCGCAAAAGCTTTCTTTTTTGGGAAGCTGGGGAGCGTTCCCGCGCAGGCTCCGTCGGTACCGACGTACCCATATGTGAAGACTTATTCCTGCTGTTCCCAGAGATCACCTGTTACAGGTAATTAACTGTGCTTTACCTGTTTAGCTATTTTAAGATCATCATACACGACCACGCCCAGGTCCCGCTCCTCTTTAGTGGACAAAGGTACTTCACCCCCTATACTATATTGCTCCCTTGGATTGCTGCAGCCCAAATGCATGACCTTACATTTTTTAACATTAAATCCCAGCTGCCAGATTCTAGACCATTCTTCAAGCTTAGCTGGATCCCTCCTCATGTTATCTACACCTTCCTGGGTGTCTACTCTATTGCAGATTTTGGCATTATCCGCAAAAAGGCAAACCTTATCCGACAGCCCTTCCACTATATCACTAACAAAGATGTTAAAGAATCTGATCAAGGACAGATCCCTGGGGCACACCACTGGTAGCATCCTTCTCCTCAGAGTGAGCCCCATTTACCTGTACTCTTTATTGCCTACCACCCAACCTATTTCTAACCCAAGCAGTAACTTTAGGGTCCATCCCTAGGGTGCTCAGTTTGTTTATAAGTCGCCTGTGAGGAACAGTGTCAAAGGCTTTACTGAAATCAAAATATACCAGATCTAGGGCTCTCCCTCAGTCCAACTCCCCTGGTCACCCAGTCAAAGAAATCAATCAGATTTGTCTGACAATACCTGCCTCTGATGAATCCATGCTGCCTCGGATCCTGTAATGCGCTGGACCCCAGAAACCTCACTATTTTCTCTTTCAGCAGCGTTTCCAATAATTTACTCACCACCGAAGTAAAACTAACCGGCCTGTAGTTTTCAACCACATCCTTACTTCCGCTTTTGTGTAAAGGCACCACATGAGCCTCTCTCCAGTCCTTTGGCACCACTCCTGACTCCTAGGCATTGAAAAGGTCAGTCAGTGGAGCTGCTAGAACGTCCCCAAGTTCCCTCAGTATTCTAGGGTGTATCCCATCCGATCCCATCGCTTTGTCTACTTTAAGTTGAGCTAGTTTCTTGTGAACACAGTCTTCTGAAAATTGTTCAAGGTGTCCCTCGCTTCTGTTTCTGTTTGTGGGTGTTTTCTGAGGTCCTGCTCCTGGTGATTCTTCTGTGAACACAGAACAGAAATATTTATTAAGCAATTCCGCTTTATCCTCATCAGCTTCTACATAATACTCCCCCTCCCCCTTGAGTCTGACAATGCCACTTTTGCCCTTCCTCTTCTCACTAACATATCTGAAAAATGTCTTATCCCCCCATTTTATTGCATTGGCTATTTCCTCCTCTTTTTGAATCTTTGCTTTCCTGACTACTTTGCTAGCTTCTCTTAAGTTTTTCCGAATATAGATGCCTGTCTTTCTCTCTCTGTGATCCCTTGTATTTCATGGAGGCCTCCCTATTTTTCTTCATATTTTCAGCTACCTCTTTCGAAAGCCGTAGCGGTCTCCTTTTCCTTTTACCTTTATTTACCATTTTAACAAAAAGGTTGGTTACCCTTAAAATATCTCCTTTCAGTTTTGCCCACTGAAAGGAGATATTTTAAGGGCAACCCAGAGTCCCCCAGCTGTTCCCATCCCGCTAACGACTCCTTTAGGTATTGGCCCATCTTGGCAAAGTTAGTCTTCCTAAAGTCTAAGACCCTTACCTTTGAGTGGATTCTAACAGCCCTAGTCCTAATACTGAACCACACCATCTGGTGATCATTTGATGCAAAATGATCTCCCACTATAATATCAGAAACACTTTCACCATTGGTAAGCACCAAGTCCAGTATGACCCCTTCACGTGTGGCGTCTGTTACCAATTGCTTGAATAGTTCTCCCTGTAGAGAATCCAGGATCTCTTTATTTCTAGATGATACTGCAGCAGTAATGTGCCAATCAACATATTGAAATCCCCTGTCAGCAGCACTTCCCCTTTCCTAGCAATGCTGCGTATGTCAATCAACTCTCTGTCCACCTCTTCCTCTTGTGAGGGAAGTCTGTATATCACTCCAATGCAAATAGATTTCTCTTTCCATTTTAACCCACAATGCCTCCTCTCTCCCTTTTAAGCTCTGTTATTCCAAAGCTTTGATAGTATTTTTTACATATAGTGCCACTCCTCCCCCCCCCTTCTTCCTACCCTCTCCTTTCTGAATAAAGTATAGCCAGGTATAGTTACATCTCAGTCATGGATTTTTTGTGAACCATGTTTCTGTAACTGCCACTAAATCCAAGTCGGCCACTCCCACCAAAGCATCAACATCAGGGATCGTATTCCCCATGCTACGAGTATTTATACACACTGCTTTCCATATGTTACCCCAATTACCCATTTCCATAAAGGTATTTAATGCATCTCTTACCTGGGGGCTTTCACTTACCTGGGGGATTTTTTCACCCATCCCCAACGAATCTAGATTAAAGCCCTCTTCAGTAGATTAGCCAGTCTACTACTGAAGACGCGTTGCCTTTCTTGGACAGATTGATGCCATCTCTGCTCTGCAACCCTTGGAACAGCATCCCATGGTCTAGGAAACCAAAACGCTCTCTGACACCATCCACGCAGCCATGCATTCATCTCCAGGATGCGAGCCTCTCTGCCTTGGCCTTTACCTTCAACAGGGAGGATTGAAGAGAATACCACCTGTGCACCTAACTGCTTCACCTTCTGTCCCAGAGCCATGAAGTCACTTTTGATACGCTCAGAGGGATACCTGGCCGTATCATTTGTTCCGACATGGATTAGCAACATTGGGTAATAGTCAGTGGACTTGATGAGTCTCGGCAAACTCTCCGTTACATCTTGGATTTTGGCACCAGGTAGACAGCATACCTCTCTGGACATCAAGTCTGGTCGGCAGATGGACGCCTCAGTACCCCTCAGAAGAGAGTCACCTACCACCACTACCCTTCGCTTCTTTGTGGTCACTGTTTCTGCAACTTTGGGGTACTTGAGCTCTGGTTCTTCCTTTTCCAGGGATGCTTTCACCTCCTCCACTTCCAGGACTGCATAATGGTTCTCCATTTCAAGGGCTGGAGAAGTTGGATGGGTGATTCTGCAGGCACTGGTGACTTGTGTCCAACCTTCGTCATTCTGTTGGCGCCCATCTTCGCCTCTGCTTGAGAGCTTGGATGTTTCAAGAAGCATCTCATCAATGTACTTCTCACTGTCTTGAATGCTCCTCAACCTCACCATCTCCTCTCTGAGTTCCTCCACTTGTTTCCTCAGAGCTTCAGCATGCAGGCACCCTGCACATGGAACCGGTCCTTCAACTGGCATTGGGACCTCTGTCTGGACTGAGGCAGAAGCTTTAATGGGGGCAACAGCTTTAGCGATATGATTTTTCCCAGCCATTGTTCTGTTCGTGGATCTTTAGGTATCTGTTAAAGCAAAAGAGAGAGATCTACCAAAGTACCAGCCGGTTTCCCAGCTTCTCCTTTCAGAGAAAAAGCAGTTAAATCACTTTAATTGTATTCAAAATGTGCTGTTCCAAGTCTCTGTGCTTGGTTAAATGGGGAGGTGCCCTATAAAGCAAGACTGCTCACTAGGGGTGGTTGGGAGTTAGGGTGGGTAGGGAGGGAACTAACTCCTGATTAGGTAGGTGTCAGCAGTTCCCAAAAGCTGAGAAGTTTACTAGAGTGTAAAACCTTCTCTTCTAAAGAAAATATTTCCGCTAAACCACCAAAAAGAATGTAACTTTGCTTTAAAAATATATCGGAACCCTTTTAAGAGCTCCCAGTCGGAGAGCTAGCAATTTAATAAAAAATAAACCCTCAAATCCTTACCGTTGTTTGACCTGTAGAGCCCCTGTTTGGAATGCCTCAGCAGGGCAGGGTTCTGAAG